>QFDD01002053.1:0-22624 GCA_006871305.1 Vachellia collinsii | reverse complement strand
CGAAGTGAATGGTTAAGAGGCATTACCTTACCGATGATTTGAGTTTTAACTTTAACTAAACTTGATAGTCGTACTTTTAAAAGTACTTTTAAGAAAGTTGCACCGGTTTCGATCACATCTCAGGAGTGTCTCTTTTTCTAATTTTGTTTCCTAAACACATGTCCTAGTGTTAAGTTCCTGTTGAGATTCTTGTCTAATTAAAAAAGAGCGTATAAGGGTTTATTTCGCCCGTAAAGTAAAAAGAGAGAGAGGAAAATTACGCGAACTATCTCCGCCTTCCCTCTCACTCTCACACACACGCTCAACGCACTTCGCTCCAAGAATTTAGAAGAGTTGCTCCTTTCGGCGTCGGATGGGTTCTTAGTTTCCTGCGAATTTTGATATATTGGATCCTGGGGCTCCTAGATCCAATGGCAGCGTCCAATTCGCGAGCGCACTCGTTTCGCGAGACTGAGATTAACTGGGACAAGTAACGCTTACTTTGTCTTAATTCTCCAATTCGCTCTTTTTTAAAAAAAAAGAAAAATTTGATGCAACTGAGTGACATTCGAGCCACTGAGTGAATGTGCTATTCGTTATTTTAGTTAATATATGGTTCATTTCTAATACCTCTGTTTAATATGCTTTGTTACATAGATTGTTTGTGTTATAGTTCCCATGGTCTCTCTTTCTCGTTTTATTAGTGGAGATTAGGGGGAATCACTTCGGATTTTGTTTTTATAATAAAATTCAAGCAAAATGAAATCGAGGAGTGAGTGATACTTTACTTGGAAATAATGAAAAGCATCTAAATTTTCTCAGTAAAAGAAAATATCTAAATTTTCAAATTCTACGTGTAATGAACCTGTTGAACATATTTGATAATGCTTGGAAAATGGTGTCGGTCCAAATGGGAAGTCATAATGTTGATTTCTTTCCTCCTCAGGAAGCATTTAGTTTGCTGTAAGAAGTCATACTTGAATTTACAAGTCTTTGTATCTTCAAGTTCTGTGTATTGATTAGTCTCATTTCTGCAGGCTAGATAAAACTAAGTTCTATGTTGTAGGAGCTGGACTCTTTACAGGTGTCACATTGGCGCTCTACCCAGTTTCTGTAGTGAAGACTAGACTGCAGGTTGCCTCGAAGGATACTGCAGAGAGAAATGCATTTTCTGTTACTAAGGGATTACTTAGAACAGATGGCATTCCCGGTCTGTATAGAGGATTTGGCACGGTCATCACTGGTGCAATTCCTGCCAGAATCATATTTCTTATGTCCCTAGAGACCACTAAGGTGGCCACCTTTAGGATTCTTGAACCATTTAGACTCTCCGAAACCTCCCAGGCAGCCATAGCGAATGGAGTTGCAGGCTTGACATCATCACTTTTAGCTCAAGCTGTCTTTGTTCCAATTGACGTGGTACGACAGTTTGATTCATGTCATCTATATATGTGGCCGTATACTTATTTATTTGCATAAATAAGGACTGTCATTAAATATTTTTACTCATGATCTGTCTTTCTGTTGTTTTGCCTTCTGCTTTTGTTTTATTATGGTCAGATTCTTATCCTGCTCGTTTGTAATTTTTTTTATAATAAATCTGTCTTCTATTACCAAAATAGCAATGTTTCTTATATGTTAATTACCTTTAGGTCGATTGATACTCAGGTGAGCCAAAAATTGATGGTGCAAGGATACTCAGGTCATGCTCAATATAATGGTGGTCTGGATGTTGCTCGTAAAGTGTTAAGATCAGACGGCATCCGGGGATTATACAGAGGATTCAGTCTTTCTGTTATGACTTATGCTCCTTCTAGTGCTGTATGGTGGGCAAGCTATGGTTCAAGCCAACGCTTAATCTGGAGGTGAGAAATGATAATACATGTTACTAATAAAACGATTAATTTGGAGGTGAGACATGATAATTCATGTTACTACCAACACTAAGTTATTGTATTTACCTCTAAAATTAATTTGATGAGAAATGGTGATGATACATGTTGCTAATAATTCTAAGCTGTTGTATTTACCTCTTCAGATAGCTGCGTATTATTATCAAATGGTAGTAAGATCTAAGTACACATGGAAATCCATCCATTGAACCGTTATCTTCTCCTTTTAAGTTGAACTAGTATTCTGAGGCTTCTATTCCATGATTCTTAAATCAGTAGCATGAGTGTTGTAAAGGCTTAAATATGTTTTCTTAAATGGTATCTGCTACACTCTAAATTTTCAAATTGGGCCACTTGGGTGTGTTGGTGTAACATCATGCAGGTAGTAAATTATTGCAAGTAAAAAATGTTAGGATTCATCTGCCTGAAATGCTACGCACTGCATAAGCCAATCAAGTGGCAAGAAGCTAATTGATGTTATCAGTAGCGGGTAATGGACTTAGCACGTCATTCACACACCAATATTTTTATTTATACATGTCTGCACAAACTTTTCATATTAAGGAGAATCAAAACCTGGTTGCATGGGCAGATTCTTGGAACATAGTGCAGAAAATAAGGAAGGCAAACCCAGTGTACAGAAGATCGTACTAGTTCAGGCTACTGGGGGAATTATTGCTGGCGCTACTGCATCCTGCATTACAACGCCATTGGATACTATTAAGACACGATTACAGGTGTGCATGGCCTTGTTGGCAGTGTTTGATTAATAGTAGATTCATTATTCCCTGCCATTTGATGTTGCACAATGGCACCATACAATCTATGTAGCCAATCCTACCTAACGGAAAAGTCTTCTTGTTGTAACATTAGTACGGTGCAATTAGGTTGATGATAATGGAAGGTTTAACGGTAATCATATCATTGTAATTTGTTTTCCCATTATCTTTTATGTAGTCCAGTTACAGTCTTTTTAATTGTTCTGACTCAACAGTTGCCCACTTCAGGTGATGATACATGAAAATAAAAGCTCCGTGAAACAAGTTGTCAGAGACTTGATAAACGAGGATGGTTGGAAAGGTTTATACAGAGGGTTAGGTCCAAGATTTTTCAGCATGTCAGCGTGGGGTACTTCAATGATATTGGCTTATGAATATCTGAGTAAGATCCGTCTCTATGCTCTCTTTATGTGTGTGCATATGTATTCACAATCTAGTGCAGTTGTTCTGGTATTGTGTGTTCAAGTACTGAATAGTAAGAAATAACTATCCACACGTGGCTGTTTATACTAGTTACCTCGATTCGGATTTGGTTATTATGATATTGTAATAATATTGATGTGAATCTAGAATGAGATAATACTTCATGGATCACGGTGCCATTTACACTGTTTCATATCTAGCTCATCCTAAAAGTTTATGTTTCTTTGAGCAGAGCGCTTGTGTGCAAAAGACGAATAGACAGACGCAAATGGTTTACCTCATCTTCACCCAATATTTGGTCTTATGATTACAAAGCCTTTGGGCAATGATGTTGAATATGGACTATGAGCCCACCACATTTATTAGTCTTATGATTGAAGGGTTAAACCACAGGCATTGGAGTCATTGCTTCTGTTTACAGTTGAAACTGCTATT
Source organism: Vachellia collinsii (assembly GCA_006871305.1). Classification (NCBI taxonomy): domain Eukaryota; kingdom Viridiplantae; phylum Streptophyta; class Magnoliopsida; order Fabales; family Fabaceae; genus Vachellia; species Vachellia collinsii. Next base: position 19,116 of record QFDD01002053.1, on the reverse strand, counting down.
GGATGCATTAGTATAGATAAGGAATTGTTCCACCTAGGAATTTTTATTATTGCCTAGGAGTTTTTATTAGTGCCATTCATTGTTATGATTAACACGGATTATGGTATATTTTATCAACACTTGATAATGTTTCACGGTGAGATGAAGCTCTTTTTCGTTTTACATGTATCATGTTCAGATTTGTCTCCACTTTGGTCCTTTATTCTTTAGGGTTATCTATTAGGTATCCATAGTGTGGTCTTCGCTCTAAATTTTCCTTATAAGCAAATGAACTTTGGTCCTAGTGTACCAAGCATTAAGCCTGGTAGTGGATGGGTTGGGGATCAAGGAAATAATGAAATGATAGTCGATCTTACCACGAGGAATATTTTTGTTACCAAAGCCATTAAATTTCAGAAGTAAAATTCAATGTTTGAATTGAAATTCATTGCAAGCTAGCTAGAAATGCATGTAGATGGAAGAAATAAATGCAATTAACCAACCACATTTGGATGAGATTCCATGAAGTAAAATCCGTGGGAAGTTATTGTACCGAGGCATTCATACCTTGCATTCGTTAAATAAAATTTTGTCCTTGTCTCCAGACATTAGTCCAACACTAACATGTTTTCTCCTAGTCTCTGGAGAATACATCAAAACCTTCTATTTCAAAATTTGCGCTCAACCATGTTACATTTTCTATCTAAAATTTAGATGTACCAAAACTAACTGCAGCAAGGCCAAGCATCCCTGAATGAGAGTTGTGGAATACTTAAAATGTATATGAATCTCATCCTCAATCATTCATTCTTTACATTCATTTACTCCGAGACTTGTCCTCATGATTGTCATCATCTTCATTGTCATCTTCGCAATTGTTGTTATCACTGTCGTCATCATCATCATCATCGCATTCTTCATTCTCACCGTTATCATCTTCATCATCACAATCTTCGTTCTCACTGTCATCATCATTATCACCACCACCACCATGATGTCCACCATTTCTATTCTGTTTAGCATAATCCTCGAGTGATGCATTGGGAAACAATTGTCCAACCTTATCTTTATTATCTGTAGGATTTTTTTCCGAACCTTTGGATTTGTCTTTTTTCATCTGTTAACAAAAGCATAGAATAGAGAAGTAGAGAACAATTAGCGTCGTCCATCAAGCATGTTTGCGCAACAGGACAGCAAGAAAACACAGAATAATATGCATCAATATCGGGTGATACAGATAGTTTTGTAAAGATTAGTGCAGCTTAAGATCAATATTCCTTTTGTTCTGTAGAAACTTTACCGAGAGCTTGAAAATGGTGTGAGTGGAGATTACTTTTCAAAGACTTTTGGTCCAAAATATTATGAATATATGGTAATTAGAAGCATTAACTGAATCATATGATGTATCATACAATTGATCGAAATTATCCTTATATATTATTCTGGTTTAAGATTTTTGGGAGGGCAGTGAGTTTAAAATTATTCCTAGAGAATCTGAGTTTAGAAGGAGTGAGTCCTGAACATTTTGAACCAAATATCAATATCATTGACCCACTAATCACTATAACTAAAAGGATCAAAATCATTGAAAACATTAGAGCATTCTCTTCATACACTCACATTTGCCATCAAATGGAACAAAAAATGTTATGCTGCCAACTAACAAAAGAGAGTAGTAATCAACAAGTTCATGAATCATGATATAGCCATTTTAAGTGACTTGATCTTCACTCATCATTCTGAAGAAAAATAGAGACGCACAAATATTCATAGGCGTATTCACACCTAAACATCTTAATAAACTATACAGAAACCAGAATATGGGTGTGTTTCAAAATAAACAACTCCAAATAAAATTATATCGGCTAATGTTTAGTCACGTACTATATTTCAATGCAAAGGCAATCAGGCAAAATTGCTCCCTTAGGAACAAAAGGAAGCAGGATATAAGATGACAAGTACAGAAGAATGTGCACAATAATTTTAGCATCTTACAGCACGCAACAGAGTTCTCCTGTCCCTCTCCCGAGAATTCTTAATAGCCTGTGGCAAGAACATCAGCATTACAAGTGTCTGGGGGAAAAAATTATAATGTTCATAAGGCATTTCGAAAAGAGGAAACAATTTTTATAGAAAACAGAAAGAAACCTCCTCAAGCTGTTTTTGCTCAGCTTCTACATCTGAAGGATCCCTGCAAATAGGGGAAACAAAGTTAATAGGAAAATTACCCCCCCCGGGGGGCGGCGGGGCGTGTCTTTAAGTACTCATGTTCATATTTCACAAATGACACAAAACAAATAAAACAGACAGAATTGTTCATAAAATGCTATGACCACCTTCCAACTATTCGATCTACAGCGCAACAGCACTTTGCGCAAACCCCATGCTCCTTGGCACAGCCTACATTATCACCAAAACCAATCAGTTAAGACAAAGTTCCAGAAACAGCATGTTTCTACAAACTGAAATAAAATCTTAGAAGCAAAAATAACTACAAAAGAATAAGGAGAGAGCGAAACCAACCAGAACACAGGTTATGGTAAGCTTGACGAACAGCACGTTTAGAGCATCTCTGGCTGTAATATTAGACATTTGAAAGGGCCGATCAATTGACCAAATGCTTTAATGGTATTACAGCAAAACAGGGACTTAAAAAGATGAACTAAAGAAGGAAGGAAAGAAATACCATTTGGCAGGTTCGACAAGAGGCTTGTACTTTCCATAACGGCGTTTCCAGTCGATCTGTTCTTTACAGCGAGGGCAAACCCCAGAGATTTCAGAGAGAGGCCTGAACTTTCCTCCTACTTCCTGCACATGCGGGCGAGAATTCAATCTCAGAAACAATGAAAATTCAAGAAGAATATCTGAATAAAAGAGAAGAGTGATGAGGGCTCACAGTTTCGTTGATCTTGCGGCCGGCGTTGGGTTTCCAGGCGTACTTGTTCTGGTGCTTCGGCGGCCCCCGCCTCCTAGTACTCATCTTCAACACTCTTTTGCGCCACCACCTCAAGCCCTGGGCTAATGCGGCTTTGGCGCTCTGGCTTCCTTCCCAGAATCCCAGCAGGAAAAATCGAGTCTTTTTTTTTTTTTTTTTGGTCGATGTTTATTGGTGTTGGGTAGGGAGTTAGAAATTCAGGGAAAAAAAAATTACCAATAAGTTTCAAATATAAATGGTCAAATTTAATTTGTATGTACACAACTTATAAATTAGAATTTTGGAAATTTTTGTAGAATTTGGGGTATTTTCTTAAAAATTCTCACAACACTTAATCAGTTATTCCACCCTTTTCATTAATCTTTAATTATTGAGTGTCTAAACAAACTTATTTCAAGAGATTTTATAGAATTCTAAATAAGTATATGTTGGGAGTTTTTTCTCAACTTACGTGATTTGAAGGATTTTCAAACAAACACTAATAAGTCAAAGTAAATTAAAAAAACACTTTTTTTGGTTAATTTTTTTAAGAAAAAATTGTAATTTGATGAATCTCTTGTCACCAATAAAGTTTTAAACATCCATATGAAATGTAAATATCACACTGCATTGTGACTGCATAATTTTTTTTAAAAAAAAATTAGTGTTAAAAGTTAGTTTAATATGTCATAATTATTTTTATGACAAATTTCTCATAATTATGCTTTAATTTTATTTTATTTTTTACAAGAAAAAAAAGTATGCAACGATGATAGTTGATAGTTGAAGGGGGTGGAGATTTGCTGGCATGAAGGATAAATGCTTGTTTAAACTAATTTATTTTAAGTGATTTTAAATTATACAATATAAATATATGGTATGGTTGAGTTTTATTTTGTAAAGCATGTTGAAGACGCAGACATACAAGCAGGAAGAGTGGCCAAGGGAAAGCCAAAATCCCACACTCAAAAAAGGGATATGTTCGACGAATGTGAGTTTGACCTAATAGAAATGATTAATTATTTACACTGTCTCAAACAAAAATTCAAATACTTTAATCAATTATGTATATGTATTTAGTAACGATTAATATTTTGAATAAAATTATCTCCAATAAAATAATACCCATGCTTATCAAAGGAAAAAATAAAGTTAGATGATATAATTTATATTTGAATAAGTATTGAAAAAAAGACTTTTTATGAAAATGAAAACTTGTTTAAATAAACGTTGAAAAAGTATCTTTTGGTGAAAAATTAAATCTCATTAAATACTGCATATTGATATATATATATATTTATATATATATATATATTATTTCATACATTGACATAAAATAAAAGAAAAATAAAAATGTAAAAATAAAAAATGAAATAAATGAAAATACATGTAAATGAAAAACCATTGAAATTCTCTGTATGTGTGTGTGTGTAAGGAGAGATGAGAAGCAGAGTGGAGGAGTGAGGAAGACGAAAAGCTTCAACGTGTAGGCAACGCTCACGGCAGTGAATTCTCGTTTGAGGGCTTGTTTGTCAATCAATTCTCAAAATCACTTTCACGTAAACCGAGATAAAACTCTCTCACATACATACCTCGGATTCTGTGAAACCAAGGTTTGAAACCTATGTTTTATTACTTCCCAAACAAACCTTGAAGCTACTTTTGGAGCTGAAGTCATTTTGAGCAAACGCGTCAAAATTCATATACCGCTCATTCACCCACCCACAAGACACTCCTTCTACCTGCTCAAACCGGTTGCCAAAGGAGACAACATTATGCAAGCACCATGGGAGATTTTCTGTATATATTCAAGTAAATTACCATTTAATTGGCATTATTGTTTCTTTTACAGACATTTTTTATAGTTTTGAAAAATTATTATTAAAGTCCCACAACTCCAATACAAGTTGTATATTAAACAATAAACAGAGAAAAAAGAATAACATCTAGCGTAGTCAGATCCTTAATACAAGATCAGTTGTAATAAAAAGTTAAATTATAAAATGAATTTTAAATTAAGGGTACATATCATTTTTGGTACCCAAAAATTTCATGAATTTTGGTTTTGATCCATCAAATTTCAAACATGTAGTTTTGATCTTTATAATTTCATAAGGACTTAGATATTTAATTGTGTTAATTAACGTTGTTAAATACAGTAACCAAAACCATAATCGGTTAAAAGTATAAGGATTAAAATCAAAATTGGTTAAAATTATATGGACAAAAAGATTTTGATCCCTATACTTTTAACAATTTTGATTTTGATCCATACATTTAATTATGACAATTAATATCGTTAAATATATAAATCCTGATAAAATTATATAAATTGAAACCAAAATTCATTTAAAAGGTGAGGGATTAAAAACATATTAACCCTTGAATTAAAGACGGAAAGGAGGATACTTTAACAATCCTCCAGTTCACACGCATTTCAATAAATATTAGTTGACTAGTTGACATGGCCAGTCTGCACAACAGTACAGGTCCAGCCTAGACAATGCGGGCAAGGAACATCATAGGAAATTTGTTAAGCACACCTAATTTTGGGGACCCAACAGTTGGAAAAGCTGGGTGTGAAATATAACTGCCTCATTCTCAACTCCAACCAAACATAAATATCTTGATTTAATTTTCACAAGTCACATGTAGAGCTGGAAAAATGAGTTTTCTTCTAGGAAATATGCCACTCTTAATTACGGAATTATCATTGATTGGTAGCAATTGTTATTCATTCAGAGATATCCAATAAAATTGAAACGATGCAGAAGAGAGTAGCAATCGAGATAGCGATAATTATGGGATTATTTTTCATTGCTGATATGTAAGTTTAATCTTAAACAAGTTCTAGTTTTGACCTTTGTATCTTAAACAAGTTCATGTATTGCCATTAACTGGGGTTGATAATAACAGGTAATCTTTTGTTGTCCAGTCTAACGTTGACGCTTGGTATTGTACCATTATCTCCTAAATTCTCGCTTCCCATAACTAAACACTGCATCATCATCCCACCAAATAATAACCCAAAAAGCTAAACACTTTATTGCTGCAGATTCCAATTAATCTTCTTCTTGACTTCCCTTTCTTGTTTCTACTCTCATCTTTTGTCCCCGCATGTTCATGTATCTGAGAAATCAATGACTTCCCTTCGTTTTTTGCGCCGGCATCCAGCATTCTCTTATTTGGGCCTTTCCTGACAAGAATCAACATAAACCTTCTTCCTTTGCAAAAAACCCAATTGATTTCGTCCAAAGATGAGGTCTCTTCTCTGCTTTCTCTCTGTCATATCTCCGTTGTTTTGCCGTGTCGCTGCTGCTGCTTCTTGCTCTGATGGCACTTGCAGGGTCTGTTTCTTCCTCCCTCTTCATAAATTCAATTTTTTTTTCCTCTTTTAACTTCCCTTTTGAATGACCTCACTGGTTTCAATTTGGACTCTCTCATTAGCTTCTTGATGACTGCTCGTCTGATCAAGATTGTGGTTCGGGGCTGTACTGTTTCTCGTGCCCTCTTGGCTTCGCAGGCTCTAGGTGTGTAAGATCAGCCATTACAGACCAGTTCAAGCTCATTGTAAGTAGCATGCTGCATCCATCAGAAACCGCGTCGTCGTTTAACAGTCACCACTAACTTTCCGGTTGTTTTTATTCTTCTCTGTTTTCTTGGAAGAACAATAGCCCCATGTACAATCGTCTAATCCAGAATTGGTCCGCTTAATACTAATAGTAGATTTCTGTAAATACATACGTATTCGTTTACATTGTATTTTTTGTCTCAGTAGATCATTATTAATTTTGACAAAACACTGATGACAATCAGCCTGTAGGAAGTTTAATCGAAGTTATCATATATTGAGTAAGATTGAATTTAATCACAATTTCTTAAATTTGATAAATAAAGAGGAATTTGAAGGCAGATTATCTCAATTATTTTTTTTTTCCTGGGTGGTAACAGAATAATTCTCTGCCTTTCAACAAATATGCATTTTTGACAACACACAATGCTTATGCCATTGATGGAGAGCCATCTCACACAGGAGTTCCTCGCGTAACCATCACCAACCAAGAAGACACTGTCACCCAGCAGCTGAATGTATTATGATATTTCAACCTTCAACTTCTAGATTCTTCGTTTCTATCTTTCAGGTTTCAAGTCATGTTTAATCGCACTAATCACCTTTCTTCTATCCTCTCAAAATGATTCATTTGAAGAGCGGAGTTCGAGCATTAATGCTAGATACATACGACTTTGAAGGAGACGTGTGGTTATGCCATTCATTTGGAGGACAGTGCCATGATTACACGGCTTTTGTACGTAAACACAAGTTTATTTCAATTTCATGGCTTAGCTTTCAACACAGAAGGAAATTTCTGGTTGACTCGGTTATGTTGATTACTGAATGAACAAGTAGGAACCTGCTCTGGATACCCTGAAAGAGATTGAGGCGTTTCTATCAGCAAATCCATCAGAGCTTGTCACTGTGATCTTGGAAGATTATGTTCAAGCTCCTAAAGGCTTAACTAAGGTCTTCACTGATGCTGGTCTCATGAAGTACTGGTTCCCTCTCTCAAGCATGCCTAAGAATGGCCAGGACTGGCCTCTTGTCAGTGACATGATTTCCAAAAACCAGAGATTGCTTGTCTTCACTTCTATCAAATCCAAGGAACAAAGTGAAGGCATTGCCTACCAATGGAACTACATGGTTGAAAACCAGTGTAAGAACCACACCATCCTTCTCAAAACTCTCTCCATACTTCTCTGTACCAAAATGTTAAATACTTAAAATTATTGACAAAACTTTAGTCAAGTTGCTTATAATCAATAGGTCCGATTCATAGGTGAATGTACTTGCAATCATTGTAACAAGTGAACAAAACTATTTATGAGGCTTTTGTTTTGTGCAGATGGTGATGGCGGAATGAAAGGAGGAAGTTGTCCGAACAGGGCAGAGTCATCTGGTCTTGATGACAAGAGCAAATCTTTAGTGTTGGTGAACTATTTTCGATCTACACCATTTAAGCCCATGACGTGCAAAGATAACTCTGGAGATCTCATTAACATGTTAAGTACTTGTTATGCTGCTGCTGGCAACAGGTGGGCTAACTTTGTTGCTGTTGATTACTACAAGGTACAGTTTTTCCCCCATACTGCCATATTTGCTGCTAAAGCTTCCATTTGTGGTGAAGAACACTGATGTGACCAATGATTCCCTCAAGGATATGAACTTAGGATAGTCTAGCTGGTTCTATTTTTGTATTATCTGATTTCATCGCTTGTACATATTTCTTTTAGTAATATATTCTTTTTCATTCGGAAAAAAAAAGAATACTGATGTGAGTGTGATGTGCACAGAGGAGTGAAGGAGGAGGGTCGTTTCAAGCTGTGGACACTCTTAATGGGAAGCTCTTGTGTGGGTGTGACGATGTCCATGCATGTGTGGTATAAAGCATTCAACTTCAACTTGTTTGCTTTGTTTAAGAAGAGAATCTTTTTTAAGTACAGTTTATTTATCATGAAGTTTGATTCTTGTGATTTCAGCCCGGGTCAACTTCTCAAGCTTGTTCATCAGCATCCCACAGTAAGTAGAGCGACAAGGTTTCGGACATGTTGGAGACATTTGATTATTGTTAATGAAGACAATTATGCAGATACTGTTCTTGCTTATTAGACAGCAACCATGTCAGTACATCTGACCAAAAAAAAGGAGGAAGAATGAAAATGCAAGAGAATGTTGATTCCATCTAAGATTCTTTTCAAATGTTTCTTTTGTCCAAAATAAAATTTCATATGCGTATTGGCCATAATTCGTCCATTCCAAATAGATTTTAAGCTTAAAACATGTTTTGAACTACGTTTTTCAAAGTGATTTAAGCTTTGGGATTAATTCCTCCAAAATCTATTTTTCAAATACCAATCTAAACACACACTACTTAATTTGGAGTTTGGACACTAACTTAGATCACTTATTGCTCAATTTACACTAAGGTTTTAAACATGCATGACATGATTATTTACGTTATTGAAATTAAAATGGTGTTTAACAAATATAACAGTTTTACATAATTTGGCTACGAGATTTATTGATTTTCAACTTAATTGGATGCAAAAATTTTTAGGAGAAACTCAAATCTCAATTGTTGTTTTTTCAACTCTTCTTATTATTTTGAATGATGCAAAACAAAAATAAGATATTATATTTTCTTCATTATATATTCTATTTCTTTTAAAATAAAACCAAACGAGTAACGAATAGAAAAATGGATAAATAAAATTATAAAAAAAATAAGTTTGACTCTTCTCAATTAATAATTATATTCCTTCAAATTGAATTTTAAAGTGCTTTAGATATATCATATATGAATATATTTTTATTTTACATTACAATTTAATCAAGATCATTGTTACAAGGGAAGCGAGAAATTAGCAACGATTCCACCCAAGATTTTCTCAATTGAAAATATTAATGCATTACCTATTACATATTATATAAACAAAAAACACATACAAGCTAAGTTTTAAATGATTAAAATTTCAAAGACTAATTTATTGACTTTATAAACAAAGAGAAGAAAACTCCCCCACAAAATGTGTAAATACAAATATACAATGTATGGAAAAGTGGAGAACAGTTATTAGTTAGAAAGATGCATTGTCTTCACAGAAATAGAAGTTTACTCTATCCTGCAACCTAACCGACTTTTAACAGAAACTGAATTTCAGTTATGACTCATGAGTGTCGTACCTTCCCGAAAACGATGTCGTTTAACTTTTATATTCAAGATTCATCCGTCTCTCTCATTTTCCCGAGTTTAAAATTCCAACTTGAGTGTTCGAGCTTGATCTTCCACTTCGGTAGCTCCTTTCCAAAATCTAAGCTCTTGCTCTCTCTCTCTCTCTCTCTCGCCCCCCCCCCCTCTCAATGCTACGGCCACCCTCTCCGTCGTCTAGTATCGCTTTCTTCTCGATCCTTGGGTTTGCGAGGGTTTAAGCAAACCCCGACCCAAACCCCAAATTATTCTTTTTTCTTCCTCATTTTTTCCCCAAACAGCTTATTTACTGTGTTACTGTCTGTCTCATGAATTATTTCTGAGCGCGTTTTATTCTCTCAACTCAGGTCTTTTTATACAAGAGATCGAATTAAGACTTGCAAATCACTGGTAAGGCCGAAACTGTTTTTTAATTAAATTTTCCTACCTCGGCTTCCCCTTTGTTCCTTCGGCATTCAAACTGAGACCAGCTAGGGTTTGGACTGGCTCTTTATTATTTATTTATTTCTTTCTTGGTTATCTTGAGACCAGCTAGTAGTTTAGTGGGCTTTCCGAAGTATAATGCTGAGGGGTCTCGCTTGAGTAATGGATGGTAGTTTTTATTTTTTATTTTTAATCCGTATTGGTGGGAAAATGGATCCCTATGAAGAGTCAAATCTTTGCTTTTGGCGGAACTCTGTTAATTACTCGTTTCTCTTCCTTCTCTTCTTTCATAGAATGGAAATCTGAAATTCCACTTTTTTCCTTACTTTCTCAGTGATGACTATGATTGAGGGGCCGAAAGAGTGATAATGACGTGGCCCTTGAGTTTTCTGGAGTGAAGAATGGTTCTTTTGGGCCTTTATCTCATGTTCAAGTGATGTGAAGTGCTGAATATGGGCGATGGTGCTGGGGAGACGGGAAGACAGGTTGAACAACCAAACACGCGGAGAAAATTGGGAGGTGACGATTTTGCCCAAGCAATTGCAAAAGTCGCAGTAGGGCAAGTATGTGAGAGCCAGGGTTTTCATGCCATTCAACAGTCGTCTCTTGAAACACTATCTGACATTGCAGTTCGGCATATTCAGAACGTAGGGAAAACTGCAAGTTACCATGCTAATCTTGCAGGTAGAACTGAATGCAATGTTTTTGATATCATGCAAGGGTTGGAAGATATTGGATTGGCACAGGGCTTCTTAGGTGCCTCAGATATTGATCATTGCATTGGAAGTTCAGGCATTGTTCGAGATATGATTCAGTTTGTGACTGAAACTGAGCCAATTCCATTTGCGTATGCCATCCCACAGTTTCCAGTTGTGAAAGAACGGGTGCTGACTCCAAGTTTTTTACAAATAGGAGACGAGCCTCCTGCAGAGCATATACCTGGTTGGTTGCCTACATTCCCTGACCCTCAAACATATTCTTGGTCACCTACAAGGGATAAGAGAGAGACAGAATCTCCTGGTGCCAAACTTGACCTGGAAAGAGAACATAGTAAGGGGGAGCAGTATTTGTTAAATTTGCAGCCACAGATGGTATCTAATGTGGTTGAAAAGTCTACATTGACTGACACAACTAATGCAAAGGGGAAAAAAGTAGCAGGGGAAAGTAACCCGTTCCTTGCTCCCCCTCTTCAATTTGGGGAGAAGGAAGTGGCTTCTGTGACCCCTCCAGCTAGGCTTTTCAATAATGTAGCTACAGCAAACCCAGTCATGGAAGATTTTGTTCAAGATAGATCTATTTCAGTGCTGGACACATTTGCTCCGGCAATTGAAGCAATGAAAAGCTCACAGTGTGATTTTGATGAAGAGCAGAGTAAGCTTCTTTTAAATAGGAGGCCTACTGTGCATTTTAAGATTGGAATAAAAAAGAATTTTGTAGGTAGGTTGGTAGATTCGGGTCCACAAAATGAAAAAGATAAGAAGACGCTCCCATGGTTTGTAATGGAAGATGAGAAGGATGATAGGAAAAAGAGGGCTGAGAAGATTCTGAGAAAATCTTTGGAAAATCCTGATGAGCTTGTTCAGTTGTAATATATATTGCTTTTAGTGAACTTGTATACTTGTTCAAGACTGTCAGGATAGCTAGTTCTGGGATAGTGAATTCTAGGTCTTTGTCAGCTTTTGGGGATTATAGGATTGGTGTTACTATTTTGCAGAGACATGTTCCCACTTTAACAATCTTTGAGGTATGTGCTTGTCAATTGCTTGGTAAATCAAATCATTATTCTTTTCATTGAAATTTGTTCTTGTTCTTTTAGATCTTATATTGAACAGCATTTAAAAGCATTGATCCTTCTGATTTGTAGCTGTTGTCCTGAATTTGTGCACCACAACGGCCATCTCGTAAAAAGTAGTTGAGCTCACTTGCATATCATGCGCATGCGCATGCTACCTATGGCATGTCTTGTCACAACCTACATGCCTTTTTTTGGGTACCGAAACATGAGTTCACCTCACATTTCCTCGTATTGTTATAAAATGTGTGTTGAAGATGACCTAAAATATTGAGCTTGGTTAGTATGCTCTGTATTTTTTGCTGGTTGTTGTTGTGGAGTCTATACGCCCCGCACCAATACCTTCCTGTTACTGGATCATTGCAACATATGTAAGAGTTACTGTTGCTATCTGTTAAGCTTAAATAGAGACAAGGAGCATTAGGAACAATATGACGTGATATAAAAAATTGCAATATGATAAGGTCCTTTTAAAAAAAAATAGAAGAACGAGTGATTATGCTGATAAACTCTTCTTTTAAAGTTTACGAATGATATTTATTTGTGTATGCACACACATGCATGCATACATGTATATGTGTGCATATATAAATGTCCTTTCAATATCGTCAAAATTAATTCCCCACGGTTTCAGTTATACACATTTTAGTTACAATCAACTGAGTTCAAGTGATTATAAGTTAGTTAATACCAAGATGTGCAATTATTTAACATTTTCACTTTAGGATTCTCATCTATGACCAAATAGTCTGTCCGTCCACCTCCTTTTTTTAATTAAATAATCCGTATTATAAATATGTTCAGTGTACAACGTGGCTCTGAGGTGGATTATCTTTTATCAGCACTGGAAGTGTCTATCCTGGGTTCATAATATCATTAGGAATTTTATCATCATATCTCTCATGTCTTCTGTTGTAACTTTTTATAGTTGAATGGCCTTCTAATGACTACATATTCTCTGTTTTCTAAATTAACATGAAAATAGATAGATAGATAGATAGATAGATAGGTATCATATGGTAAAGAGTATGAAATGACATTTAACTAGTTACGCCCCCCCCACCCCCCCAAAAAAAAAAACATTCCTTGAATGTCCCAGAGCAAAATACATAGTGAAAAAGGGGGAAAGTTGACTGGTGTTTTAATGTATGAGATATCTGGTACTCTGTTCTTTTAAAGGGGGGTTATTTGTATTTCCGTATTTATGAAATCTCAAGTTTCTTCTACAGACCATTACATGTGTGTGACGTTGAACACAGTTACTTGTTCTTGATGGGTGTTAAAAAGTTGAGATATTTCCTGAATCTCAGCAAGCTTAGATCAGCAGTGGATATATAAATTATCTTCCCATGTCATGCAATTATGTTAAATATGGTTGTTGGTCATATGCCAGTTGAGAGGAAATAGATTGGGTGAGTGTCGTTGCTGCTGCAGCTGTGCTATCATTGAGAACACAGCGTTATGTAGTCCTGAAAGCTCAACAGATGTCCTGCTGACTGACTCTGATAAATTGAAGACATGTAGAATAGACCTTACAAAGATAAACTCAATGATTAGTGATTACTGAGATATACATCTATATGCATTTCTACATGTATTATATCAACATAGGAATATAAACACATGTAAAAAGAAGAGATTACACAAGCACCCATTGTTCTGCATGAATTCATATGGTTATAATGTCAGTCAAGTGTTATTATGTATTGCTGGAAAGGAAGGTAAATGAAGACAATATTTCTTGTAAAACTGCATGGTCATCGTTCCTACTTGGGAAACAGCAATTGTCTGCAATGCTTCCGAGGATGATTTGCTACTTCACCTCTCACAACTTCGGTTATCAAATCTTTAAAGATCAACCGTTCAACATCTAACACTATGCCTGGGATCTCACTGTTGCTGTTTGTCCACAACAGACTAGTCAAATTCTCATCCTCACTAGTTGGACTGGCATTCTTATTTTCATGACGCAACTTGTCAAATTCTGAGAAAATTTCACATAGAAACTGCTGTCCTCTTAGTTTTCTACCCACCAACTCATGTGGAAGGAACCACTGACTAGGGGAACTCTCCAATTTCAGTTTTTGAACTAAAATATCATAAACAACATCAAGTACGAGTTTTCTTTGCACTTGCTCCTTTGTCTTTGCTTTGTGTTCAATGTTACAAAGCCTCTTTGTCTTGATTTGTTCTAGTGCGAAGAATAACTTTGTGCCGTTCAGTTGGGGTGATGACTGAAGGGTCTGGCTAGAGTCTTGTCCACTGAGCAGACCTGATGTGAACAGTATTTCAGATATGTATTTATGATCAGGATCTTCATTGTCACTGAGTGGTCCGATGAAATCGATGGCTTTATCATGATGGCTGTCGGCTTTTTGTAGTTTTTGAACCAAATACTGAGTGTTTAAGTCTCCATCACTTTCCCAATTGCTGACGTTGTAATTTGTCGTCGTGGTAAGATCTGTTGAGTTCTCCTTTTCATCATCAGCATTTTGAGCTGCATCTGTAGTAATAAATTTGATGAGAATCGATGAGAGTCAATGCTTTCATGGATGTTTTTGTGAAGACCACTCATAAAGGGTTTTGGGTGTAGTGACTATCGGATTCAGAAGAATTTCAGTTATAGTTTTTCTAATGAAATGTGCAATACCTGAATCTTTTGAGATGTCTGATTTCTTTTTTATTGGAGATGGTGGGTCATCTCTGTAGAATGCAGCATCAAGAACTGAGATAGGGCTTGGTTGTTCTGTGATAATTGTTGTCTCAGACAAAGAACTTTCGTAGCTCAACCCGTTAGCTGCCTTCTGCTTAATGAAATAATATTCAGTGCAAGGATTTCTTTTGAATGCATAAAATTGAATTTTTAAAGAAAGAAGAACTTACATTGCGATTCAAGTCATTCAGTAAGAAGGAGGTTCTGCTGATCTCTGATTGATCAGCGTGAATGACTCTGATGTTGCTGTGAGTGCTCAACCTTTTGTTTGTGTAAAAATCTGGAGAAATGGCATCAACAGTATCCTTTAAATCCTTTCTCGGACTAATGGCCTTGCTGAAGCGTTCATTTGCCTCATGCGAAGTTGAGGATTTTGGTCTTGGTGTTGTACTTGGGGAGGATATTTCTAGAGACCGCCTATTGTATTGTTTTCTATCACTGCTAGAACATGATGTTGTTGGCAGAGAACGCCTCTCCCAACCAAACTTTTTGTGCAGTCTTGGGCTTTCAGTTTCTGTTTTATTACCAGATCTGATGTTTTCTCCATTGATGTGACGAGGAAGTATTGGGTTTTCCATCAATTTTGAGGTTGTTATTTTATCACTCTTGTCAGCTGAATGAGGTAGTTGACTTGAAAGATCATTAAGATGTCTGATTTTTGTAGTGATAGAGTTATCTTTTTGCCTGTCAGCCAATCTTCTGCTTCTGGGATTGCAAGGTAGAAACTCACTAGGGCCAGATTTACCATGAATTGGCATATCTGGGGATGCTGAAATTCTTTTAACTCTTGCAGGTTTCATGATGACAATTGGCAGTTTACTCTCATGGGGTGAGTTTGACCTATCAGTTGAGATGGATTTTGGGTCCCTTTGTTGGCTTCTTGGGCTTTGTACCTTTGAGCTTTCACTGAGACTGCTGGTACTCATGTTGTCAGATGGACAATTTGAAGTCTGATCTCTTGAAATATCTAATGAATGGTTGTATCTCTGCATGGCTTCAAAAATGTGCTTGAGGGCTCTGAGATCCTTTCCTGACTTTTTAAAATCAAGCTCTGCCAGCCTTTTCTCAACTTCCGCATACACAGAGTGGGAGGAATTTGAGACCTTCATTGCAGATTCCGTGTCCTTGGAATCCGGAAATTGGGAGCCTTGGCTTGCATCAGGTTGCCTCCACCAAGTGGGTTCTTGCAAGAATGGCAAATATGACGTGCCATTTATGGTTGAATCAGTTCTTGCATGCTGTAGCAAGGTGGGCCCCTTGCATATTCTGGGGGATCCGTAACTTTGATGATGCTTGCGTTCATCAGTTGTGCTATCTCTTGACAGGGGCTCCTTTTTATCGGCAGGGCAGCTCCACGTCTCACACGTTTGTGTACGGTCTGGGAAGGCATCCAGTCCCATTAACTTTGCTACAACACTGGACTGTCTTCGTGAGGTTTCTGGCTCTTGCAACTGGTTAACCATTGTGCTGCAACTTCCATACCCTTTCTGTGGACCCTTCATAAGATTGCGAGATTTTGTGCCTTCGCTCGAACTCCTCATGGATCCTGCTCTACTGTCCAAGGAAAGCCTTGGGAGTTCCTTGTGTCTGGCTGTTGATTTGAATGTATCTTGTGTAACCCTTTCATCATAAGAAAGTCTTGGTGAATCCCATGGAGTCTTTTGGGGCTTTGGAAGAATGTGCAAGGGTTCTTTGGCAGCCATAACCCCTGCATTGACAGATTTGGAGGCCTGAAAAGGTTCAGGCCTGGGTGAGTCTATGTATTTCAAGGTATGACCTCCCTTCTTTCCCTCTTTAGCGACAGTTTTCACCGTTAGCCCCTGAGCTTCTCTATGCTTTGAGTCTTTGACATGAGATTGACGGCCTGGGGTTTCAAGTTGCTTTGGTGCTGCTGCTCCTGAAGTTGTGATTCTTGGAATTTTTATATGAGGGATTGATGGTGCTTCTACCTGAACGGTTCTGCCAAAGTCAACAGATGACATACTGGACGAACAAGACGAAGTTGACAGAGAACTGATTGATGATTCTGTGGAGAATTGTTGCCTCTCTTTGGCAGCCTTGAGATCTTTTGCCTGTAATCATGCTAACGAGTTCTTAAATTGTTCTGCTAGACTCCTCTAAAGAATTAAGAATACTGTCAATCTGTTGTCATACTACCTTTGCTTTGGGCATTGTAGTACCAAGCTCTCTGATTTGATCATTGCTTCCACCTAATCATGGAAAGGACATATTGAGTTCCAATTTAATATCATAAACCGCGTGAAATTCTAATCTTTATCTACCGTACGTAAGCCTTTTCTAGAATATCTTTCGGAGCAGATGCATGTTACATTTTCCCAGCAAATGACGGGATTTGATAATAAGACTCTCAAATGAAATGTGAAGGAGAGATTAACATGAAATAGTGAATCAACCCCGTTCTTTGAATATATAATCTTTTACAACAAAAGATCTGAAAAATTTTATAGAATCTTGTGCCGCATAAATTAATGATCGAGAATTCTTTGTCGTTAGGTTTCGTTCGTGCTGTCATGTGATTCATATCCAATGAAAGGCATATGGGAATGTAAAATGGAAACTTGAGTAATTACATTTATAGCAAGTCGGGGTATCTGTCATGTCTGTCTTAAACGAAGGAAGACGAAAAGACTAGTGGTGAAGAATTACGTGCCAGGAGTTCAGAGATAGTGAGTGTTATTCTGCTGAATATTACATCGTCTCCTTGTGTTATGGAAAAAAACTATCAGAATTTTGTTTTAAAAAAAAACTTCCAGAGATAGTGAGTATTATTCTGCTGAATATTACATCGTCTCCTTGTGTTTTGGAAAAAGAATAAAACTATCAAAATTCTGTTAAAAAAAAAAACTTCCCTATGACAACATTTTTGGACAACCTATTGGTAAGTCTCAGAAAAAAGCGCCAAAGGGAGGAAGTTGTCCAAGGCCAATTGGCAGCCAAAGCAAAAACTACGTCATAGAATAGCAAGATTATATTTTTTGTACAGCAAGTCAGCAACGAAGGAAAAACCTTTTCAGCTTCAAAAAAAACGGAACCTGTGAGTCGGTCTGATCCAAATCACTTTAAATTATGTACATTACATTTGGGATGCGGGGAAAAAACAAAACTTTGCCATGAACAGCCAACATTACGAAGTTGGACCACAGAAACTAGAATTACTAAAACAGAAATGCAAGCCAAATTATTAAAATGGAACAGAACACAGACGAGTAAAGCCTTTGCTTGGACCTGTGTAGAACTAGGTACTAGGTGGGGTTACAGACTGTTACCACCCTATCATCCACCAAAACAAAAGGAAAAGTATGTGAGTGGACGCATTTGACTGACATATGCTGAGGAAAGTGATTTTAACATGCACGTCAGGCCAAGCTTTTATTTTTTTTCTCTTCTTGTAAGTTGATTAATCACCCGTGTAAATTTAATTAAACCGTAAAAAAATCACCTTGTGATAAAAATGCAGAAACAAGGTAGTATATCACTATACTGCAAAGTACCTGCGAGGAAGCGGTGACGGTCAAAGAGCTGAAACAAGCCGGTGATGCAACCTATCTGCTTCTGCAAATCTGTTTTCTTGTTCTTCATTGATTTTGACACCTTTCTGGACATCTTTGCTTCTTCACTTCAATTTCTTATTCTGGGCTTCAATGGGGAAGAAGGTAAGAAGAGAATTCGAAATGTCAAGTTATTTGGAGAAGGAAAAATTGGATTTTGAAATAAGAAAATTTTCGAACTGACTAAAACTTGGTTCTGAGGATTTCAATTTGAGTTGATCTTATCTGTTACACATGGAAGAGTACCAGAATATAGATAATAAATCCCCAGTAACAGAAGAGAATGTCCAAGAACAGGATTAACAGAACTTGTTAAAACAGAGCCAGAAAGAGGAACAGAACAGAAAATTATATAAATTCAGATGTTGGGATTTCAGACAACAGGGGGGAGAGAGAACTTTTTCTGCAAAAGAAACAGAAGAAACAAGAAGAAGTGAAAACGAAGCAAATCCCAAAATGCTACCTCTATCATCCACCGCCTCCTTCTTCTGATTACTAACTCCCAAAACTGCAGAAAAGAAGAATGATAGCCCCAAGAAAAGATGTTTTTTTTCTTTTTTCAGAGAACCAGGGAATATAGTTTTTATCTCTTGGTCTGTCTAGTAGAGGGTGCTAGAGAGGGAAGAGCATATAATATATACATGAAAGGAGATGTGTTGAATACTATATGGAACTAATAATAATGAGCAGTGCAACCTCTTTAATCACGTTACGTAAGAAAGAGGAGAAGAAGTATGGAATTTTGGGGTCAAATCTGAGATGTTAAGGAAAAAAAATGAAGAAATATATAGAATAGAGAGAGAGAGGAAGTGGGATAGGTTGTGTGTGAATGTGTGAATCAGATCTGCTAGCTATGGCATTTCCTACCACTTCCCATGTGGACAAAATAACGTGGGTGGGTGGGTGGGCAGGCTTTGGAAAGTTTAAAGTCTCTCTCTCTCTCTCTCTCTCTCTCTCTCTCT
>QFDD01002052.1:0-24346 GCA_006871305.1 Vachellia collinsii | reverse complement strand
ATCTATCAATGTCTTCTTGTTTACGCGAGCATATATGCACAGCTGCTCCAAATTCTGCTAATTCTTCTGCTATGGCATGCCTAATTATTCAACATCAATAAACATGAATCTATAAGTAGCAGAAATGTACTTATATAATAAACAGAAGCACATTAGAATACAAAAACATAGTCTAAGTTGTTCTAGTCTTATCGTTTCATACAAATCTTGCTTCACTGTTTTGAACAATATGAGACAATTAACAAGACAAAAGTGAGACCTCTTGGACCGATCAATTAAATTCAAAGCCCACAGGGTTTATATTATGAAAAGAAAAGAAATAATAATCACAAACCCTATGCCTTTGGTTCCTCCAGTAACAAGAGCAGTCATTCCAGTGAGTGACCATCTTTTTCTGTCTTTGAAGCTGACCTTCGCTTCATCCATTTGATTTTTTTCGCTAGATTTTGGAATGCTAGCTCTCGAACTCATGAATGCAAGAATGTGTGCCACTTCACTTCCTCAGCAACAACACTGAATAATGTTCTTGATTGATAAATAAGATAGGAAATGTGTGGTTCCAAATGCTTGCTTTGGAATTGATGACAAATCTGACAAAATAGAACACTATTTCTCAGCGCTCACCTGGATGTCACGACAATAATGTAAACCAAAACTTCAATAACTTCGGAGCACCCATAAATGATTGGTCGGATGGTCGCACAATAATATGAACAATGAAGCAACGAAACCTTACATGTCTTTTAACTTTTGTGGATGCTGTGCGTTTTGAATTGGACTAAAATATATTAATGAAATATCATATAGAGCGAGCCCAGAGTTAAGTTCCACTAACCACATTTAGAGCAGCTCCTTGCTTCAAATGAATCTTTAGCTTGCGTTATCCGTGACAGGGACATGGTCTGGAAAACCGGGCGAGCACGAACCAAGAAGAATGGAGATGAAATGGATAGAGACCTTATATATATATATATATAGGATGAAGATCAATCTCCTAGTAACTAACTCTTATGTAGGATTGGATTAGTATTTACATTTATCTCTCATTCTCTCCTCATGTCACTTGAAATACACTTCATGGGAAATCATGATTATATGATTACAAAGTCTCTCGGGGAATGTTGCTATTATATTAGCAATCTCTGAACCTCTTGAGAGCAATTTAAAAGTTGATTTTTAAGATGGGAAGAAGACATGTAAACACTTTGAATTAATCAAAACTCAATTTATACAAAAAAACATCAAATTAACCACATAATTTGTCATGGAATTATTGACAGAATTTTGGTTTGTCACGGAATTTGCCACGAAATGAGTTTGCCACGGAGATTTTTCGGACAAAATTTTTGATTTTCTGTGGTTAATTCCGTTGAAAATTCAATGTTTTCTTTTGTAATAATAGTCTCTCAAACTTGCAAAATGACAGATTACCATTGGACTAAAACGAACTTTTAGAAGTTGGTAAAAGGACCGCACTATCCCTCACATTACTGGAAAAAAAAAGGGAAAATGATACTTAAGTGCTGTGTGAGGGATTTTATGATTAAACAGTTCCACGAAATCACGTATTTATCGTCAAGTCCCGCAGGATTTCATTGTAATAAATTCTACATGTTCAATTACCCTTATATCCTTAATGTTTTTCATTTTTTTCTTCCCATTATACACTTATTTGCTGTCCACGATTGCCTTGTCTTTGCCTCTATTTCTCTCTCCTTCAGTCACGTACGTCTGACCAACTCCAACCCATTCCTTTTGTCAATGCATTCCAGCCTCGCAACGTCTCATCTACCTCGTGAAACAATCACCCAGAATGTAGCGATGAGACGCTGTGAAGCTGGAATGCATTGAATGACGGGTTGGGATGGAGCTGGTGAGACGTATGTGAGTGAAGGGGAGAGAAACACAAATGTACGTGTCTAGGCAGCAAATAAGTTTGTTTATAATGGCAAGAAAACATGAAAAACATTAAGGGCAGAAGGGTAATTGAACCTGTTGAATTTATTACAATGAAGTCCCACGGGACTTGACAATAAATACGTGATTTCGTGGGATTGTTTAATCGTAAAATCCCTTACACGGGACCTAAGTGTCATTTTCCCAAAAAGAACGAGAAGAACCTTACAACGCTACTGGACCACTGGACACCCGCTGTGGCCCCACGATTTTTTGGAAATTTATTGGCAAAGATGGGTCAAGGTGGGATTTTCCACTACCTTTTGATTTTCAAAAGGGTATACAACCATTGAGCCACTAAATACATTTTTGGCATAATGATTTTTAGCATACTACTAATAAATAGATTTTATTTGTATATAAAAAAAATAAATAGATTTTATTTCATCATTTTAATTATAATTTTTTATTTTATATTTTGTGACAACTTACATGTGGATTAGTTAGTATCTTTGTTAGCCATAATTAAACAAATTATGAACATAGGGACTAATTCCTATGATTGATAAAATTGTAAACACCAAATTTAAAAAAAAAAACTACAAAAAGACATGATTGAAAATAAGTGAAACTGCAAAGACTTGCAGAATATGATTTTCTCTGTATTTGTAGACACACAGTCTTTATATCATCAAGCCCATGGAAGCATGTGAACCACACATCTCTTGCCCTCAAAGTACGTAGTAGGTACAAATTCAATGTTATTATAGTTAAAAAGGGAAGCGGGACATTTTGTTCTATTGGAAGGATACAGATTGCAATAGAAATGAATGAAGGTAACAATGGGGTTGGGTCTAGCGGAAGGAATTAGTTTCTTATAATTTGGTAAATCAATGTTCGAATCTTTGGAAGGTTCTCACGTTTAACGCCCAATAATACCTTAAACATGATTGCCTTCAATAAGAGAATATTGTACTTAACGAAAAACAAAACAAAGAAATGAATAAAGGTGGTGAAGCCAACCAAGTTCATGTTCAAAGACATAAGGAGATGGTCACTCATTGCTGCCCTAGTTATTGGAGGAACCAAAGGCATATAGTTGTCCATGGAAAATCAGTTTTGAAAGTATATAGATGAAAGGAATAAGGGAACGGACATTAATAAAACATAATTAGTGGCATTAAAAGTATATATAACTAATAACTCATAATTAGTGGCAATAAAATTTATTGACTTTGCAATAGAGTTGTCTATGAAAAATTAGAAAAAGAAAGTTATTGGGATATTCTCTACAAAAAAATTGGGATTTTGTAAAGTTAAAACTGTTGGAAGAGTATGGGGTAGCAGTTATAAAAACCGCAGTAAAATCCACCGTGGCAAGAGGTTTTACAGCAGTTTCAAAGAACCACTATGCACATGGTAAGAACCACTACTAATGTTATAACATTTCTGAGAAAACCGCTGCAAAAAAAGGAGGTGCATACTGGAAGATGTTCGTGACGGCTCATAAACTGCTACTAACAGAAGGACATTTTGGATTGCAACCGTGACGTTTGTGGTAGTTTATAACCACTACTAAATTATCATATTTTGAGCAAAAAGCGTAAGTTTTGTAGTGGTTTGAAAATCGTTACTAATTTGTTAGATGGTTGGTTTAAATTTGCTACCAATATTTTTGCTGGAGAAGAGAAAGTTAAATTTTTTCCCATCAAAATGGTAAAATGAGGGGGTTGGGGTTTATATAGCCATTCAATTAGTAGTGATTCTACTCAAACCTCTACTAAATTACGCGCCTACCGACAACATTTGGAGATGTTCTCCTAAAACTACTACAACATCCTGCCACTATCTCGGAACACGATTCTTTTAGTAATGGTTTGGGGGACAGCTACAAAATCAGTGGTAACTCGCAACGTTTCAAGTTTTGCAGTGGTTTAGATACCACTGCAAAAAAACAGCGATAGAATGGCAAAATGCTGTCATTTTGTAGCGGTTATAGGAAACACTACAAACGGAGACTCTTTCACTTTTGCAGCGGTTTTGTTATACACAACCACTACAAAATTTTGCTACTATTTTGGTGCAGTAAGAGAGCCCAATATTACCTAGTTTTCTTGATTATTTTTATGTGTTTTTGTAACACTTTTACCCTCATCTTACATGTTACTATGACTATGTATTGCATTTTACTGATAAAAGGGGTTATTGGCTCATCCAACTGTGAATGCCTTAATATGTGATTTGTTTAATTCTTTACAAAGTTCTCTACTTTTGTTTGTAGACATATGGAGGAGATTTAAAGACTCAAGATGGAGCAATTAATTAGAGGAGCTGTAGCTCATTGGGAAAAAGGCATGCAACTCAAAAGGTGCCTCTGTACCAACAAGTCGTGACATAACCTTACAAGGTTGCAACCTTGATCTAATTCCAAAAGATCTACCAACTCTTTAGGTTGCAAACTACATAGTTAAGCATCATGACAAAAGCATGTTGTAGTTGCGACCTAGATTACCTTAAGTCACAACCTTAGAGAATAAAAGTGAAGTCATGCATTTTGAATCAGGTCGGCACCTCCTTACACATAAGGAAAGCCAGCCACCACAAAAGACACTCTCCCATTTTGCAGATTTGCAAGTGTGAAGAGCCTCAGCCTCCTTCTCTCAAGCCTTGAGCTCTCTCATCCATTTCTCCACCATTTTTTTACCATTTTAAACCGATCAAATGATTCCCATCACCTTTTTCTCTACATTTCCATCTCCATTTTCACTCATCTCATGGTAGACAATCTTTGGACGATAGCTGCATTTCTAGAGCAATGAGAGGCTAAATCCTTTGCCTCTTGGTGATGGAGTATGAAGCTTGAGCTCAAGGACGAATTGAGAAGTTTTCTTAGTCTAATCTTATGTTTGAGCGTTTGTTGGACATTTCTAGATTTAGAAATTCCTTTTGTATGCAAACTATGATTACATGTTTAAAACTTATGATTAGACTATGTGATTAAGTTGGATACTGTTGATGTTGGATTATATTTATATATTTCTATTTTGATTCCTTGTGTTCATTTAATTGTCAATGATTGTAGGTGGTTATTTGTTCATTTGGATTCTGTGACTGTGATTGCAATCTATTGAGAGCATTAGCATTCATTCCTTCAATTGCACTCTAAGAAATTATAAACAATGTTTTTAACAAGGGTTAATTAACTTGGATCAAAGTGAGTTTTCACTAATTAAAACCATTGGACCCAAGTGATTGCTTGGGGTTTTCATTAAGACTTAGAGAGTAGTAACTCCCATGTCACTTCAAAGAGAAATGATAACTGAGTCTCCATCATTAAGAGCCTATCTGGTTACATATCCCTTTCAATCCAAAACATTTCTTTATTAATTGAAAACACCAAAAAGAATTGTTTCTTTTAGTTTTTCTTCTATTGCACCACAGTTTTTACAATTCAAATCCCCCTTTTATACCAAATCAACATGTTTTTAATTGTCAATCTAGACTAGGTATACCAATAAACCGCTCCTCGAGAATAATGATAGGTTGCATCCTATACTACATTATTTGGTGCAATCAAATCTTGAACCAGCAGAAAGACGATAGTACCGATCCTATCAATGGTGCCAATGCTGGGGAGCCAAGTAATTGGTTAATGTCACCATTGTTAATTTGGGTAAATTCTTGTTGAATTTTAGCTTTAGCTTTCATTTTTGACATTGCATATCATAAAATTTTTTTAGAAATACAACTAAATACCTTGATTTTCTTATGTTGCAATTCTGTAGCGGTTTAACTTATAACCAATAGAAATACATGATTTAGTAGCAATTTTAAGAACTGCTGCAAAGTTATTGCTTCAAATGATGCTTTTTTTAGTGATTATTAATTGGCATAATAATATATTCCAATCAAATCTTGTAAAATATTAATATTTGAATGAGGATTGATGACTTTATCATGAACTTATGGGATAAAATGGAATCACCTCTATGAGCAATCAATCAAACTTTAGAAATAATAAATTAATGATTTGTCAAATGCATTAGAGATCTTGAAAAGGAAGTTACGAGGATATGTTTAATACCTCTTTACTTTACCTTTAATGAGTAAAGAAGACCACTACTGTACTGCTTGAATGCCAACCAAAGTTTAGGATTAGTGAACCAAGAAAATTTTGGGAAAATAGCAGCAGGGTCCCATGGTAGCAACATAATATCATAAAAGTCCCATGAATTTTTCCTTCTTGGGGAATGCTTCCTGGGGACCTCAGTGAAATATGAATGTGATATGGAATTACCCTTATGCCCTCAGTTATTGAAAGCATTCCGCCACTAAGGAGACTCATAGCTATAGCATTCTGTTGCAATCGGCTAAGGAGACATTGTACAGAGAGCCAGAGAAGACAACATCCCCATCAGCCATCACTGAGAGATTGAGGAGGAGGAGGAGGAGGAGTCGTCAAGAGTATAAGTCGCCATCGCTGAGTCAGAGAAGAAGCATTTCAGTCTCCTCCATTTTATAGTTCAATCTAGCTTAATGACTTGTCAATCTAGTTTATCAACTTGTCAATGGTGGGTAATGGACTTGTCAATCCCTATCCCTTCTCCTTAATGCTCAACTTGTTAATGGTGGGTAATTGACTTGTCAATCTTGCCACCATTGACAAGTTCAACAGCAGGGACTGACAAGTCACTTACTCACCATTGACAAGTTGAACATCATGGAGGAGGGATAGATTGACAACTCCATTACCCACCATTGACAAGTTGATAAACCATATTGACAAGTCATTAAGCTAGATTGACAAGTCATTCGTCACACCTGAGTTTTGAAGCCAGAACTCAAGTTTTAGCTACCAAACTCAAGTTTTGGAGCCCAAAACTCAGTTCAGCTTTATAGGTAAGGGATTTGCGATGACTTCTTCTTCAGTGATGACGACGAACTATAAAATAGAGGAGAGTGAAATGATTCTTGTTTGACTTAGCGATGGCTACTTATGCTCTCAACAACGGTGACTCATCAATCTCTCAGTGACAACTGATCAAGATGTCATCTTCTTCGGCTCTTGGTGAAGGGTCTCCTCAACCGATTGCAATGGAATGCTATGGCAATGAGTCTCCTTAGTGGTAGAATGCTTTGAATAACTGAGGGCATAAGGGCAATTCCATATCTCATTCATATTTCACTAAGGTTCTAAGGGAACATTCATGGGATTTTTTTTTGATATTATGCTGCCACCATGGGACCCTACTGCTATTTTCCCTAAAATTTTTAAAACTTTACCCAAGTTACTATTCACTTGGTAACTTTAGATTTTTAGCCAACTTTGGGATATCATAACCAATTCTAAAAATATCAAAATCAAATGGTTTAAATCTTTATTTGAAGCTCATGTAATTCTCTATAGAGAAAAAAAAATACTCAACAGACCATATTTATGCTCAAATAGTATAAAAAAATCCTTGAAAAAACACTATTCATATGGTCATTTTTCAAATTTTATCTCTAATTTTGGAAATACATAAGGTTCATGGTACACATCAAAATTAAAAAAATTATAATTTGTTTTAAAGCTTGGAATGTGTACTATGTATTGAAAAATTTCCTCCAATTTCTACATCATCTGTCATGTTTTTATCTAACCTCAACTTTAGGATTTGTTAAGGGTATTGGACTCTTTTTGCGACTTATACCATATCATTCTTATATTCTCTGTACATGCCACTAGTTTTTTTATGTTTACTATAGCATATTTGACATGCTCACATAATGCACATAGGATTTACATTATAGTTAAGGTTTATCATACATAATTCAACATAACATCTAGAGCACAAAAATTACATAAACTTGCATCATTCCAATATATGCACAATATCTTGAAGCTAATATACCCACCTTTAGGCCTCTCCTTCTTGGTTTGAAATTGGGCCTATCATGTTGAATTTATGGAAAGAATGATAGTTCATATAAATCTCAATAGCAAATACTACTAACCAATACATTAACATCTATGATCATTATTATTATAACTAACTAGCCATGAGTATGAACGTGCTTTACTAACATGCTAGTAACTCATAATTGCACATGGCTAAGGTACAACACAAAGTAAGGCTTTGCATGTTTAATCATTACATAACTTCACTAAATCAAACATCATGGCACACAATCACAAATAACAATCAATAACAATGTTAATGCATAAGTTAGTAACTTTGCTACCTCTTAAGCTTGATTTTCTTGCATGTGGACTTATCTTGTCCTCCTATACTTCGTAGGCTCCTTGCACAAATCAATGTGTACACTATTGAGATAATGTTTTGATGATGACAATTATATTTTTACAAATTATGTTTTCACAAACACTTTATATGACTTTTGACTTTTAGTTTAAGTGTTGAGAATACTCGAGTAATAAGGATCAAAACTCAACACTCTCAATAGAACTCAAGTTTTAGTGAAAGTATTGAAAACACTCGAGTATTGAGTGGAATTACTCGAATATCGAGTGCCAAAATAGGTTCAGAAAACCAATACTTTCAATGGAACTCAAGTTTTAGGGAAAGTGTTGACAACACTCGAGTATTGATTTACAATACTCAAGTATCGAGAGACAAAAACTGCTTTCAACCTGAACACTTTCAACCAAGACTTGAGTTGTTTTTAAAAGTGTTCTCAAAACTCAAGTATTGTAAAACAAAACTTGAGTTTCGAGTTGAGAAAATCACTTTGAACTTCAATACTTTTTTGAAAACTCAAAGTATTAGCAAAAGTATTGTTAATACTCGAGTATTATGAAACAATATTCGAGTATTGAGCTTAAAATTTTTCCTTCTAGGATCAATACTCTAAAGGAAACTTGATGACCTATAGAAGTGTTGTTTTCAACTCTTAAAACTCAAGTGTTAAAGCATAAAACTCGAGTATCGAAAGTATTACAAGTCTTTCCTTAACAGAAACATATTGAAACTCAAGTTTTATTGTCTAGCACTCAAGTAATGATAATACTTTTGTTAAAATTAGAGAAGCATTGAAAGTAATATCAACATTTGACCTCATAAACACTCGAGTATTTGTAAAAGAACTCGAGTAATGAGAATACTTCCAAGCTTTATCTTCAAAACTTGAGTAACAACAAAAGTGTTTTCATTCTTCATTGATATTTCTTTGAAAAACTCAAGTATTTTTTACTTTCACTCGAGTACTCCTTTTTACTAACAGCGTTGCAGATTGTCAAACTCTTCGTTGTTCCCAAATCTTTCCTTCTTTATGCCTCATTTATTTGAATTCATTTTACACTCATAAATGCTCATTCCTTTTACTTATTAATAGAGAATGGGTTGTTGATTGTCTCACCTGAAAAAATCTAAAGACGACCATACCTCGTGTCAAAAGCATTTAATGTGAAACGTTGAACAAAGAAGATGAGAGTAATGGATACAAAGTTCTTTCTAATGGAAATTTATTACTTCCCAACTATAAATTGAAAAACATTCAAGACAAGAAAAAGTAGAGAATGCATTTACTGATATACAACATTTACTGATCTTCATCTACCTCCTTTGTTTTATTCTCTCCTTCATAAATTCTTCAGTGATTAGCATTCAATTCTCAGAAAAGAGAATAACCTTATTCATATTTGTAATTTTGTGAGGAGTATTCAATGTTAAAGAATCTTGAGTGAGATAGTAAAACTCAGGGTGAAAGTAATAGATTACTTCACTGAGTTAGTGATGGGGAGAGTGCTTCTTCCCTCTAGTTGTAAAATGTTGATATAGTGGATTTGAAAAGGTTCAGGAAATCTGAGGATTAGACGTAGGTCAAGTAGACCGAACCAGTATAAATCTCTGTGTTCATATTCTCTCTTCTCTCTATTTTACTTTAAAGTTTTGAAAATTTTATTAAACCAATTCACCCCCCTCTTGGTCAAATCATACTCGAACATACACATCATTATGATGATGATAGAACCCAATATTTACATGGTTTTCTTAAATATTTTCATATGTTTTGTAACACTTTTACACTCATTCTACTTGCAGTTATACCTTTCTTGATTACATTGATTTATGCATTGCATTTTGCTGATATAAGGGTAAAAATAGTTCACTTAGTTGTTTAATTTTTACAAAGCATTTTACTTTTGTTTGTAAGCATTTGGAGAAGACTTAAAGAACCAAGATGAAGCATTGAAGGAGCCATAAGTTCATTAAGAGAAAGGAATACAACTCAGGAGGTGCCTTTGTGTCCTCCAGGTCACGACATAACCTGATAAGGTCACGACGTAAAACATGTATGTCACTACCTTAGAGCATAAAAGTGGAACCATGCGTTTTGGATAAGGTCAACCTCCACCTACACATGGAGTGGTAGCCACCATGACCTACTAAATTCCATTATGCAAATTTGTACAAAGGAAGAGCCTCAGCCATTCTCTCTCAAGCCCGCGAACTTCTCATCCATCCATCTCCATTTTTACACCATTTTTTGCCATTCTAAACAGATTAAACCATTTCCACCATCTTCTTCTCAATATTTCCATCCTCATTTTCATTCTTCTTGTGGTAGAAAGTTAATGTAGTGATATCTGTATTTCTGGAGAATTGAGAGGCTAAAATCTTTAGCCTCTTGGTGATGGAGGACAAAACCTGAGCTCATGGACACACTAACGGAGTTTTCTTAGTCTAATTTTTATGTTTAAACACTTGTTGGATATTTCTAGATTTAGAAATTCCTACTGTTATTGAAACATTGATTACTGATTGGTAATTCATGTGATTAGACTATGTGATTGGATTGGGTGCTATTTTATGTTGAATTATATATATTTCAGTTGTGATTCTTTGTGTTCATTTAATTGTCAATGATTGTTGATAGTTATTTTGTTCATTTGGTTTTTGTGGTTGTGATTGAAATCCATTGAGAACCTTAACATCATCCATTCAATTTCACTCTAACAAGTTTTTAAACAATATTTTAAGTGGTATTAATTAACTTCGATCTAAGTAAGTTTTCACTAATCAAAATATTGGACCTAAGTATTTGCTTGGGGTTTTCAGTTAGACTTAAAGAGTTTTCAACTCCCATATCAATTTAAGAGCAATGATAGCCAAGTTTTCATCATTAAGAGTCTATCTCATCATATATCCCTTTTAATCCAAGACATTCCTTCATTAATTTAAAAGGACAAAAAAGAGTTACTTTTTACATTTTTCCTTTTATTGAACCATTGTTTTCACAAAAAAAAACCCCCCTTTATACCCAAAGCAACATGTTTTCAATAACCAATTTGTACTAGGTTTTCCAATAAACTACTCCTCGAAAAGATTGATAGATTGTACCCTACTCTACATCATTTGGTGCAATTGAATCTTGAATGAACCAGAAGGAGACAGAATTGATCCGATCGGATGCATTACTCATTAAGAATCATTCATTGGCATGCATTATGACATAGTAAACTTAACTCAATTCCCTCTTCAGACCTAGGGTTTTCAAATCCAACTTTTCCATTTTCAATTCGAATGATTCCAAACTTAGTTTTTCACTTGTACCTGACACAATTTCTCATTCTAAACTCATTGGAAGTATCAAAATTATCAAAATCCAATTCTTCCCCATAGTTCCAGGTCTAGCTGAAAATTCCAAAAAGAAGGGAAAAAAGATTTTTCAACAATTCTTTCCATAAACTTACATAATCTCACTTCTAATCATCTTTCTAACCATTATTTAGCTTTAGATCATTCTCCTTCTCATTTTTTCAAAATTGGACAGCACCTCACCCAGGGTTCTTGCATCCCAAAATTACAACATACAATACAACCACAAAATCAACCACCAATATCAACAACAACATCACTAGAGTGGAATTTCATGGCTTACCTCTTCCAATTCTGAGAGATTCTTCATTTACTCCTTCTAAAAGCTCTAGGTCCTCTTCTTTATTTCAAGAACACCAAATCAAGAAAATTTTTTAAGATTAGATGTTGTATAGAGTGGAGAACTTGAAGAAATGGAAGATTTTCACCAAAACTTTCCTCTGTCCTTGGATTTTCCTCTTGCTCTTCACTCGTTCTTGCTCTTTCTCCTCCTCTCTCAACTTGCATGACTCCCTCTTCATTCCTCCCACTTGGCTGACTTTAATGGCCTCTCAAAATATGGAGGGTGTTACAATTTCCCAAACCAAAACTATAAGAATATGAAATGGTCTATTCATGTGTTACTCTAAAATTGTCACACACAATGATAGTGCAATAACCACACATCAAGATATCTAAGACACCACCAAAATATAAGCATATTTTGCACTATATTTTACCAATTAAAATTTTAAAAATTTGTGATTTCCAAAGTTCATATTAACTAATTTATATAGTGTTATATAATAAGTCACATGATGTGCAATTAAATAAAAAACCCTCCCAATATATTAAATAGTGCCAAAAGATATTTGCTAATATAATCATATTTTCAAAATAATGTTTTGTCTCAACTTCTAATCATTACCACATTAACAAATAGTAATATTAAACTACCACAAACTATTAGGAATGGCAAATAGAAAAATATGAGGGGAGTGAAAATAGGAAATTTAGTTAAAGAGAGATAATAGAAGGTTTATTATCTACTCAATTAATCAAATTAATATATTTATTAACTAACTAAAGTCTCCTATGGATAGGAAAGATATTATTAACCAACACATCTAATCAAAGCTATAACCGCATGATTTTTTTTTGTTGAAGTTTCAAATTCTGTGAAAGCATAAAAAACGAAGAATCAAAGATGAGTGTGGCCCATAGTTTTTCATAGCCACTGTCACTGTAACTATATGGGGCTATTTTCAATGATTCTGGGTATGGATTCTCGCAGTTTTTACCATGCTATTTATAATGTATCACAATGAAGAAGATGTGAAAGTAACTTTATCAACAATCGAGCACAAAATTGAAGTAAAGTTCCAAGGTAACAAACTTTACCCTACTCCTATATATTTGGTTGTTGCTTGTATAAATTGAAATGTTTGTATGTGAATGTGATATGTGAAATCATGCATTTATAAATGTGATTATGTGTAAGATGTAATATCTAGATTTTCTGTATAAGGAATATAAAGATAAACGTATAACACCTTTTAACTTTACTTTTATAAGCAAAGGAGACCAATATTAGACCATTTGAATGCTTGCCAAAGTCTAAAATTAATAATCAAGTGAAATATTAAAATCATTTCTCAAGTTACTATTCACTTTGTAAACTTTAAATTTTGGCCAACTTTGAAAAATTATAACTAATTTCAGAAAAATCCAAATCAAGTGGTTCAAGTCTTCATTTGAAGCTCATTCAATTCTCTGTAGTGAAAAAAAATACTCAGTTGGCCATTTTCATGCTCAATTAATACAGAATACTACATGAAAAGTACTGTTCATTTGGTTAATTTTCAATTTTCTAAATTTTTCCTCAAACTTTGAAATGTCATAACTTTATTTTTATACATCCAATTTAGGTAAACTATGATTTGTTTTAAAGTTTGGAATATGTACTATGTAACACCTCTCTTTTATAGCTTTACTACTCATTAGAGACTTTAACATAATCACTTGGGACTATTACATAAGCTAGAATAAGTCAACTAGGTGAATCTCAAGAATTCCCACTTGAGGTACTATTCATTTGAAAACTTAGAATTTTGGTTCAACTTTGAAAATTCACAACTAATACTAGAAAAATTTAAAACAAGTGATTTGAGTCTCTAAAGAAAGCTTTCTCAATCCCTTATAATGGAAAAATACTCCTTGGACCAAAGTAATGCTCAATCAAAGCTGAAAAGAGTTAGAAAAATCAGTGTTCATTTGGTTCAAAATGGGAGATTTCACTACAACGAACTTTTCCATCGATAAAGGGGACTTGTTCTCTGACCATGTTCGATGTGGTGAACTTTTGAGTTCACTTGGGCAAAGTATTCCAGAATGTCCACTTTGACCACCTTTGCCGGGGCGAACTTTTGCTATCATTTTTCTAATTTTTCAACTGAACTTCAAAAATACATAACTTTTTCTACACAAGTCCAAATTGAGAAAACTATAACTCATTTTAAGGTTTGTAACATGAACTGCTTGCATACAAAATATCATGGCATTTAGAGTTCATATGCTCAATTTATCCTGTTTTGTCATAAATAGGGGCTTTGGACCACTTTTTAGCCAAGTTGCATGCTCATTTTGGTTTCTTCATGCATTTTACATCACAACATATCCATTCATATCACATAGCACATAAATGACTTAGTGTAGGAGTTTAATTTACATTTATCCACCATTTCACAGTTATGCACATATATATCAACTAGTATAACCAACACCATCTTCAAGGAAGGCACACCACTTACTCCTGCACTACGTCTCCTTAGCTCTTGGAACTTGTGCCTATTGTTAGTAATTGGAAAAAATGAAATTTCAAAGAAATCCCAATAGTAAATAATTCTAATAAGAACATCAACATGCATAATTAATTGAATATAAACTAGTATGACATGTTATGAACAACTTCTATCACATTTGCACAAGGCCAAGGCAATTAAAGCATAGCTACAACCATGCATACTTACAAGCAAGGGTTTACATGTTAAGTGGTTACAATCACACTTCGAGCATGGTAATTAACATCTACAACAATCAATGCAAGGTAGATGTAAAAGTTAAAAGTTTTGCTACCTTGAAGCTTTAACTTTCCAGTGTGACTTCACTTGGCTCCCAACTTGCACTTTGAACCACTTCTTCTCACTTTAACACTCCTACATGAGTCATAATGCATTTGGCATCAATGCTAGGCCATTTCTCATGCACTATATCACTTGACCACTTATAGCACTCTTTCTTGGCAAATTAGCTTTCAACTTGTCCAATTGTGATTAAAATGCTTCCAAAATTGTGTTCTTAATTTTACCCTACACAATTTTGCCTTCTAAACCCAATGGAAGCATCAAAACACTCAAAATCACACTCATTCCCGTCATTAGCTCAGCTGGACGAAATGCATAGAAAAATTGGAAGAAATGAGATATTGCAACATCTCTTTGCATGCACATGCGCAATTTCATTCCTTAGACCAATTCCCTATCATTTAACAACATAAAACCATTCATTTCCATGCACCATCAATTTCGTCCAGCTGCTAAGGATGAGGTTTCATGCCATCTTTTCAATATAACTCAAATCAACTCAAAATAACTATCCACACGTAGCAAAACATGCAGAGTTTATTTAG
Organism: Vachellia collinsii; assembly: GCA_006871305.1. Lineage (NCBI taxonomy): Eukaryota > Viridiplantae > Streptophyta > Magnoliopsida > Fabales > Fabaceae > Vachellia > Vachellia collinsii. The sequence continues at coordinate 9,181 of QFDD01002052.1, read as the reverse complement.
GGCATTTAACTCTTCCAATGTTACTCTTTCTCATTTTCTCTCTCAAGCCCTCTATCATGATCCCATGAACCACAGCCACAAAGGATAAATTAAATCGATTAAGTGAAAGAATAACACTCATAATCAGTTTTTGTGAAAGGATTTAGGTTGAAACCATGAACATACCTTTGATTTTGCTTAAAATCTCCTCCCTCTTCTTCTTCCTCTTGCTCCACTCCCTCTCCTTCTCTTCTAGCCATGTACGAAAATGGCTTGGAGGACTTTATTAAATCAGTCCCACGTGCTTTAATTGAATGTGGGGTCCATATACACTGAGAGGGGAATTTTACACTGATAAAATCTACCACATTGGTGCATATCTTGTCTTGCTTTCTGTCTTTAAACAAGAAGAAGACAAGTGGCAGATTTTACTCCCCACAATTCACTTATTCCCAAAATACCCTTACTTTATCTGATTTCTCAACTGGAAATGCTTTTCGAGATTTTTCTGATCAGACCCTTAAAAATTTTTATAATTCATAATCTCATTAGGATATTTTTCTTTCCTCAAAAATCATTCTGGAATGCCCTTAATAAATTTTCTTAACCAGGATTATATCTTGGAAATCCTCAACAATTATGATGGCTTCTACCAACCTTTAACAACAGCTTAGTTGGTGTACCAAGTGGAGTATATTTGAGTTGCAAAATTACTTGTATGAATTAGATGCTACTGATTCTTTTTCTCTCTATGATAAAAACAGCTAAAGTCTATGTTTGATCTTTAATTGTACATTAGGTTTTAGTTTAATACCTTAAATTTAGAAAGTATATTTTAGTCCTTAATCATAACGCTATTAGTTTTGTTTAACAAAAAATAATGTCACACTAAATTTAAATAGCCACTCAGCAAATAAATACCAACAAAATATGTTATAATTATTTTTTATATTTTAAAATTAAAATACTACAAAGCTATATAAGTTTATTTTAATTTCAATTCTTTAATAATATTAAGAGTAAAAAAAATTCTTTAATATAATATTTTTATACTTTAAAATTAAAATAAATTTGTTGATGTGTAGGTTTATTTTAATTTTATATGATACAAATGTTTATAAATAAATTTGATTAGTATTTAATAGTAGAGTTACTATTTAAATTTGCTTAGTTAGTATTTTCGGTTAAGTAAAACCAATGGTATTAAAATTAAGGGATTAGAAATATATTTTATAAACTTAAGAGACTAAATTAATACTTGATGTAAATTTAAAAGATCAATAAAAAATACTTTCATCTAATAAAAAATTAAAGTAAGCCCAGATTTTGTAGTCTTATGACAGCCAAACAAATTTTATGATTTAGAATTAATATTTCTTATATATTATCCATCCATTAAATCCTTATTTTGTTATTGGTGTGATATACATAAATCACATTTTAAATTTAACCAATTTTTAATGTCATACGTAGACCGGGTAATAGGCACTTGCCAACCCGTGGTAGGTTGGTTTGTAAAAAATAAGGGCCGTTGAGATATAACCCAAATGGCGGTGGGCTAACCTGTTAGCCCACCTTTTTTAATTTTTAAAAAAATAAAATTGATTTATAAAAAAAATATGTGGACAACTTATGATCATAATATAAATCTAATTAGTATTGGATAATTATTGATAATTTGATTGTGGCTTATATTTAGTTTGAATTCAATCTTATAAAGTGTATTATATATGTTTAAGTTGTATTGTTTAAAATTTGAATTAGATATTTATGGTCAAGTTATGGTGTATTTTTATAAATTAAATTTATAAAAAAGGATATTTCATTTTAGGTATTGAAAAAAAATAAAAGAGATATTCCAAATCCAAGTTAACAATATTATAGGTAAGACAGTTTCGTTAACCATATACCTCTGGTTGAACAGTGAAGAGTCTCCATGTTGTAAAGCTCGCTAACTTATTTTGCAGCTGCTGAATGGCACATATAGTAATTTAAGTTTATATATTATTTTTTAAGGTTAGATGCTCCATGTAATCTATAGGCCATATCCATATATGTCCATTATAGTTTGAAAAATATGTATCTACTGTGATGGAACATTGCTCCAAATGTTGTTATGAGATTTTAGATCATTGTAGAACTTTCGGGAAGTCTATCATGTAAAGGGGACTCTGCCGAAATTTCTACAAGAAATCAAATATCTTTTATAAGATAGGATGTCATTTTATATGAATCTTGGAAAAAGAAAGTGGTTTATACACATTTTGTTTTACTATTGTATTATTTATTAAAACATTTTTATTTACAGACATTTTAGTCACTCAACTATTTGAAATTTTCTTTCTTCTCTATTTTCTTTCATCCATTCAAGTAATATGAGCGATAATATTTTCTCTCCACTTTTCTCTTCTCTCCATTTTCTCTCCTCCCATTTTCTTTCCTTTCAACTTTTTCTTCCCATCCAAGCAAAGGATAGTGACTATACTTTTTGTAGCGTGCATGTTTATATATTTTAATTATAGTTCTTATCAATTTCTTCATATTTTGATTTCTGATAAGTTTAATAAATTGATTTTGGGATGTTACAAATTATTTACAAAAGGAGTAATATTTTTCAGTAGAGATTTCGAGAAAATATGTGATCGAATATATGTATGTATGTAAGTTTGTGTTGAAAAATTTGTAATGTTACTTCAAATGTAATCAGAAGAAGTAAATTAAAGTATATTATTAATGAGTTATAAAAGTACGTAGTAATGCAATATTATATGGTAGTTGCTAAATAACCATGTAAAATAAAATTGGTATGGTTACTGAATAACCAATACAAAATCTTTCCTCATATTTTTTTTGGTCACAATAATAAAATGTGATCATTATTTAATGTTTAGATTTTATGTTATTTTTGCAAATGTTTGCTCAAAAAAAGTTTTTTATTTAGTTATTTTAATATTAAATTTTATGACATTTCTGCATATCTCCGCCATTTTTATAATATTTACATTATTATATTATTTTCATGAGCCATTCAAAGTAATCATAAATTTGTTTTTTTTTATTATAGTTGGGTTATTTTAAAAGCTTAAACAAACAAAATATATATTTTTCCCAAAAAATAAGTGATTCTCAATTCAAAAAGTTTAAATATCGGCCCTTGGTGTTTAGCCAGTTCCCATCCTGGCCAGTTCCCATCCTAGTCATTTTAAAATAAGGTGGGATAGGCAAGTGTTAGGACCCCAATTGGACTAGAGCCGGGTAGGACTCGTGATGACCCTCATGTGGTCCCTTCTCCTTTTCAAAACTGTATGTCTGGATTCGAATTGGACATATCCTTTGAGTTGATCTTTTTCAAGTGATTTCACCCAATATAAGATAAGTATGCAAAAATAATTTATCTTAACTTGCGTGAAAGTACTGTTTTTTATCTATTGATTATAGGTTTTTAATTGATTTTACGTTATAATGTCTTCCAACTTCCACATGAACAGTAGACATACCACGTAGCCATGACATCCCTTTTCGAGAAGCCATTTTTTATAGGTTCTTTTTCATTCTTCTCGCTTCACACAAAAGACTAGACCATCTCACTCCTCCAGAGCTACTGAATGAGTTGTTTCTCAAGCTAGACCACCAAGTTCCCCCAACTCCATCAGTGACTCTGAGCTCTTCAACTTTGTTTCTTATCGTTTTTTTTTTTGGCCAATTACAACTTTGTTTCTTAGCAACTCTACACTCTGGGTATTTTTGTGTACCTCCAAAAAGTATGTGTATTTTTGCACTTTTAACAAAAGCTCATCAATATTTTTGCACATTGATTATAATTATTTTGAGGATAGTTGAGTTTCTTTGATTTATGGTCTTTAAAAAAAATTCCTCACTCATGCTCAAAGAAAATTTTATCCCAATCAAAAAAAATTTATATCATTTTAAAATAAAACATAATAATTCTCTTAATTTTGCATCCACCCGTTTAAATTTTGGATGGTTAAAGTTGTAGTTCCACCCTTCTTCAATCTTTGTTTTTAAAAAATTATTAAATTAGATTTTTCCTTTAGATGCATTGTTAAAAAAGACGGACTAAATTAGTTAATTCAGACCAGAAACATATGAACTGCCCATTTGTCCAATAAAAAAAAACCATGGATGACTCAACATAAATTGGTGTAGCTCGGGAGTAACCCAAGTAACTTGCTCAGTTGGTTAGATTTCCCCTTGTCACATTCCATAGGCTAGAAAGAAGTAAAAACGGCAAGAAAGAAGAAGAAAGTTCGCCAGAAAGAAAAAAAGAGAAGGAAAATAAAATGAAAGAGGGCAAAAACATCTAAGGAGAACTCTTGAAAAATCATGATAAAAAAAGAAGTGAAGAGATTTCTTAGAGTAGAGTAAAAAGAAAGGAGAAAGAGGATGATTCCAAAGTAGTCAGCAATTAACGATTTTTGTTCTTCATGGAGAAAGACTGGAAATAAGAGACAATTTTTGTTGTTCAAGGTGAGAGACTGGAGAGAAGAGAACATGAATGAGAGGTTGAAATTAAAATTAAAATGAGGGAAGAGAAAAGGCATTCATTAATGTTGATTTTAGTCATAGAACTTATATATTTAACAGTATTAATTAATGACGTTAAGTATATAGATTAATCTGTCAAAATATGTTAAAAATGGTTAAACCAAAATGAAAAGTGATTTAAATTGTAGGAATCAAAAAATTTTGGTTTTGATCCATATACTTTTAACAACTTTTAGTTTTAGTCTCTAAAAGACGATAATTAATGCTGCTAAATATGCAAATTCTTATGAAATTATATAAACTAAAACTATATGTTTAAAACTTAAGGGACTAAAACCAAAGTTCATGTAAAATTGAATAACTAAAAATGATATTAATCCTAAAAAATATTGAAAAGGTAAGGACAAAGTTTTAAGACATTCAAAGTTAAAAGCTTGAGTTGTACCAAGCCATAATTGGGGATTTGAGTTAAAATTTAGAGGACTATAAGATTTTTTTCCTTACTTTTACATCATAAAATCTTTTTGTTAATAAATGTTTTGTAAAAACTAAACTTTGAAATTAATTAGGTAAGTGTTGTTTGGGCCTTGTGTATTCGGGCAGAGTCTCTAAGCGTATGGTGATATTTAAAGAATTTAACTTTAAATATAGACTATTTGGAAGCGGTGTTACAAGAATCCCTACTTATAAAATTAAAATAGGAGTTTTTTAATGAAGAAATAAAATTTTTGAGAGGTTAAGTTTAAACTCTTAAATGTGCTATCCAATTCTATTTAGATCTCACAACGGAATAAACATAAGAGACAAAGAATAAAAACAATGATTTTCTCCTCCTTTTCCATGAAAATTTCTTCCCACCAAAAAATACATTTGATGTTATATATTTTTTAAAAAAATAAGTTTCTCATATCTTGATTATAGAATGTATTTTACTACAACAAAAAATCTAAAAGAACAACTTTAGAAAATTATGATATATCATGAAGAAATATATGTTCATATGAAATTTCACGTTAACGTATTTTATTTTTAGTCATTATTTTTTCATATGTATATTTGTTTGGAACATCTATTAGTTCTTTAATTTAATTTGCAATTGACGTAGTACTAAAACAACGAATGCCATTTATAAATTTTATATTTAATTTTCTTTAACATAATTTATAATTGATAGTAAGTAACTCTAAAATGTTGAATTATTTAATATAAATTTAGTGCTAACTAATAAATGTATATATTATTATGGATTTTATATACATATCATTGACAAAAATTGAAAAATAATATATTTGAAAATTGGAAAAACATTCGTATTATATGATTGATTTGGCATCGCCTCTGTTATAACATTAGAGGAAGAAATAAATGGTCCACTATCAATACCGAAATTTCTTGCTGTTTTTGTTTTTTGTTTTAAATCAATACTGAAATGATGTATCCATTTACACTGTGTGAAACAATGGTATGTGGATAATGTATCTTAAGCATTGAGTCTGTTCGTTAAAAGTCTTAATGGAGATAGATACTAGTCACAAGGTTAAAAAAACCGGACCGGACACTGAACCGGTCGAGGCAGTGGGTCAAGGGTTAATGAGTTAGATCGAGGTTAAACCGGGGTCAGATATGCCTATTAAAATAATGACATTTAATTGATAATATTAAAATATAATACATTTAATAATGTTTAATTTCAAAATATTCATCTTTATCAGTTAAAATCTTTTAGTTATTGTAATTAATAATCATTCATAATAAAAAAACATTTTTAAAATTCATTCATCAACCATAAAATGTTAAGAATCAATCATAAAAAAAATCATGTTTGTAGTAAAAAAAAAAGGAAAGGAAGAAACACTATCTAATTCTTCTCTTTGTCACTAAATATTAATAAAAACAATAAAAGAAAAGAGAAAAATTGCAGTAAGGTCCTACACAAGAAAATTAATATCAGAAATGTTTCAAAATTTTCTACTGATAACTCATTTACTTATCAATGGTGCTCTTTTACTTACTAATAAAAACCTTTTAAGACCTTTCTAATATTAATTTTTTTGCATGGGACCTTAAAATAATTTTCAAAAAAAAAAAAGCAAAGGAATCACATTTTTAAAAAAGCAAAAAAAAAAAGTGACCCGATCAACCCGGTTTTTTACCGGGTTGATCCGGGTCAACCCGATCCCCGGTTTTTCATTGAACCGAACGGACCATGGACCGGTTCACCGGCCGGTCCGGTCCGGTTTTTTGTTCTTTGACCAGTCATTCTCTGTGTTTCACCATTTTTTTCTATTTAAAATTATGTTTGAAAGGATAAAGTTAGAAGTTTAGGTGTTTTCCAAGGAAAAAGAAATTGTCCAAAGTATGAAAATGACATGTCAAACTTGGTTTGACCCCTTGTAAACGGACTATCCTATCACAATCTAATTGTAAAGAAGTTGAAATATGAATTATTTTAATGAAGAGAGAGATATGTTTGTGCATTGAAAAGATAAAAATGTTTTTAATTGATAGTAGATTGTATAGAGTATGAATAGCATGGCTTACTCATAGTAAATCGAGAAAGTGGGTTTACATCATGCTTATGTGATATTGGGATTGGCAGAGAGGTGAGTCTTGTCATTCTCAATATTCTCTCGCTTTTATTAACTCAAGATACACTTCAAGATATCCTAATTATCTTATAACTAACCATGGATATATAGAGAAAATTAGAGGAGGAAAAAGTAGGGAAGAAAATGGATATTCCCTTATTTGGTTTCGAGGAGAAAATTAGGGAGGGAAAAATGGGGTGGGGCATAACATTATGGAATTTAGAGACCTGAAGTATTTATTGTTCACTATGGTGAAGGAGTTGTTCGTTGCGCATCTCCCCTACAAAAAATGTAACTTTCAGTTGTTCCTGCTGAAAATATAAAAAGTTTATATTGTAGAAACTATCAGTGAAAGTATTGACGGTGATAAAATAAGTTATAACACCTTATTCAAACATCTTACATAATTAACGTTTAAATCGTTAAGTAACACTTCCAGACTTGAGGACTCAGCCCGAATACACAAATCCCAGAAATCGCATACATAGTAATTTCATATGTTAACTCAAAAGTTGTTTAAAATAAAATTTATTTGGAAAAAGATTTTATGTCAAAAAAATATCTAATGTCATGGCAATTGAAATATAAAGTGATATGAAAGTGCACTACTACAAATAATACTTATCAAGTCCAGCATTATGGCATTTTAACATTCATTTCGTGGTAGACATCTTTATTAGAGATGTTAGAAATATTGTGCTGTCACGTCCATCAGGTACCAAATGAAAGAGGGGTCCAGCCATACTGTCCAGCTTTCCTAATATGTATAACATGAAGAACCAGTAGAAGAGATGGCTGATATGGAAGAAGAAGAATACAAATCACATGAGAGAGGGATCGAGAGGCAAATAAAGTGAGAAGCAGACGAAGGTGATGAGAGTGATAAGAGCAACATAAATATGTAAGTGTGTGTGTGTGTGTAGCAGGCTAAGTTCAACAATCCTCTTTTAACAGTTAAGCAATGACAACAAGAGACAACGTAAATATTGGGTTCCAGACAAGGTGGAATATTCACAGTTATGATTCTAGTCAAATCACTTTAGAATTTATACAAGAGAAGAGATAAGAGATAAAGGCAGCAGCTACTAAGGGGGTCTGACAGCCTTTTCAACCCGAATTTTTGCTGCTTCTAATTTTCTTTCCTCTTCATCAGCGGCTTCCTATTCTTGAGCTAAGTCCACCCTTCTTACAAGCTGGCGACTTCATTTCCTGAGCTAAGAATTCATGAGAAATTGGTAGGTTTGTGATGTAAATCCTGCATTTCTTCAAGTTTCTCACCTCTAGACAATCTCTAATCTCTCAATCTCTTATTGATTCGGTGTTCTTGAAGAGTAATCAGAATACTTAGAGAGCTCAAGTAGAGAGAAAGTGAGAAATCTCCCATTGAAAGAGGTACTTGAAATCAAGTTTGGTTGGTGTGGTTGATGATGAAATTGGTAGAGCTTGTTTTTGAGTCTTTGTGATTTTGGGAAACATCAAAATTGTAATGCCCTTCATTTATGTAATCTATTGCACATTTAGAAGCATTATGATTTAGACGAATCAATTAATTAAAGCACATAAATTAAAATTAGCATTTTTTCTTCTTGGGTTACTATTCATTTAGTAATTTCAGATTTTTAGTCCAAATTTGTAAATTTATAATTAATTCTAGAAAAATCGACATAAAGTGATTTAAGTCTCCATTTAAAGATTTTGAGCTCATCTACAAGGAAAAAATAATATCTAAGCCTTATTCATACTCAATTAATACAGAACAATCCGGAAAGAATCACTGTTCATTTGCTCATTCTTGACTTTCCAAATTTTATCTCAAGTGTTGGAAATTCATAATCCGAAAAGAATCACTGTTCATTTGGCATTTTTCTGTCATTCTAACAAAATTCAGGAAATTAAACTTTTGTCACTACTCAAGATGGTAGGTACATAATGTGACCTTATGGTTTTTACTATTTTATCTTACCCTTAACTAACTTTTAATTACACTTTAATCACACGTTTACCCTTATTCAAAAAATCTATATACAACACATTCCGGTAAGATCTGAGAAATAATGTTCTATATGTATAAAAATGTATCTTATAAAAAGAATAAGAGGGAGTATAGT
>QFDD01002051.1:0-29441 GCA_006871305.1 Vachellia collinsii | reverse complement strand
TAAAAGCCAACACACCAAGATGAATGCCGTTCATCTTACGTAAGCTCCGATGCTCACCCCGTCTTCACCTTCAAACCCACTTACCCACAACTAAACTCAATAAAAATCAACTATGGCAACTGCACGGTGATGGTTAGAGAGGTAGGAGAAGAGTTTTTGCTTGAAAAATGATTTCAACTTACCTCTTCTTTCAGTTTTCAAACTGCAGTGAAGTACGCAGAAGCTTCGTCACTCTCTCTTCAACCCATGTTGCTTTATGTCTGCCTCACGTTGCTTTTCATCTTTTATTGCTTAAGGGGGTATTTTTGTCATTTCTCATCAAAATCAATAACCCAAATTGCTGTCTGACAGCAATTTGTCCTTTTTGATATTCATGGCAGCGTTTTGGGTTTCCATAATTCAAGTGTAATTTTCTTGTCATTTTCCCTAGTGTTTATTAGTTTAAATTTTTAATTTGGTCGTTTTATGATTTTATAATGGTTTTTTTTAGTATCAGACACATCATTGTTATTTTTAGATTATTTGTCCAATTAAAATTGTATTAAATAACTTATTTGGGTTATTGGGAGTGCTATTGGTGTTTTAATTAGCTTAGATTGTTGGAAAAATTTAAGATTTATTAAATACAATTTTATGTTGAAAATCTAAATTTCAAATTGGGGATTTTTGTAGGATAATACATATTTGATGTTAAATTCTGATTCAAATGGATTATTTAAGTTGTAAAAAGTGCAAAATTGAGTGATAACAATTGATTGATATTAAAGTATGAAATTATAATTTTTAGGTAATTAATCCAAAACTTTTAAATTGGTTAAGTATGTTAACTATGTAAATTGTGTATTAAATTTGTGTCTACATTATTATGTAGATTGGTGTGTGTTATCAAAAATTGTGAATTATACTCTTAACTTCTAAAGTGTTCAAGGTTAAGCTTGGAATTGAGGTAACCAGGATTAATTTATTTTTTATACACTTTATGGACTATACGGTATTTTTGAGACCTTACTTTTGTTTATATTATTTATATATTTTTTTGAAAAATCATGCATATATTTGAATATTTACCAATTTCTAGTGAAGCAGTATATTTTTCAACTTGTATATATGAGTTGTGATTATGAGTGATAATATTACTATTGAGATTATTGTGAATTATGTGTAATGTTATTTGTCGTGGGATGTTGATAAAAGAAAAATACATTACACTGAATATACTGTATTGGGTTATGGGATATATTGGATTGTGTGGAAGAGATGCAATTAAATTGTGTACCCATTGGCTATCTCATTCCTGGTCCAGATTTGAGTTGAGTGTTTTGGGCAGACACCTTCCTGTTATGGTATATTGGTGGTGATATGGAAAGAGACAATGTTCTTAAAGTAACTAACTAACTTTCGGTCAGGTATACTAGCATTGATAGGTTGTACCACGTTCAGAAGATATAAGGAGGAGCAAGATGAATGAGTGGGGACGGGTTCAATTATCAAAAGTATTATGTATTATTTTATCAGTGAAATTCTTAATGTGACTGTTGATAAACTTGCTTAACTGACTTACATTCCTTTCTTTTATATATTATAAATTAATTTTAGTTATGGGGACTTAATGTCTCACCCTGTGATATTAACATTTTTCAGGTGAAACCTCTTATCCAAACAGTGGTCTAGGAAAATAAGCAGAGGCATAAGCCTTTATAGCATCATATGCCTTTGGAAATTTTTAGAAATTGTATTGTTTATATATTGCCGTCATATGATCATCATATTTTGATATACCCTAATTTTATTTTGGAGATGATAACTGTTTGTATCTAATCCGCGTGTTTAAGTTACAATGTGAAAAAATGGAAACTAGCGGGCTGTGTTCTAACCCTCATGTTAATTGTGCCGTTAATCTTATGTATAAGACAATGTTAAAGAATAGAAACTAGTGAGCTGGGTTGTAACATTTATGTTGATTGTGCCTTATTCTTATGTATAGGTTTATTTCAGTGGATTTGTGGGTGGTGTTGTGCCTTCAATCCTAATGTGTTAATATGAAGAACGAGATATAAAGTTTTGAAGGTGATACACTAATTATTTTATAATCATAGTTATCTGATTAATAATTGTTAAATAGGCTAAATGCCTTGTTTAGTAGAAAGAGACCTTTTATTACCCATCCATTATCTAATAGATAAAACAGTAAATTTCTTTTTTACCTACGAGTGCACCAAACATATTTGCCTACAAGAACACATATCAACATATTAAAATATCTATTTGTTTTGTTTTGACTAATTTGCTCAAAGCCAACATATTTTTTAAAATTTTAAATTTAAATATGTAATCTAAAAGTTGCTCCATTGAGTTAGTTGACAACTTTTCGTATCATATTTACAACTCCGACAAACAAAATGACAATTTTTTTTATACTTTTTACGACATCTTCTTTAGAGTGCCTATGTTATTCTATCAAATCCTGAAAAACCAAAATTCTTAACGTATTGACAACTTTTGCAAAGAGATTGACAAGTATTCTTATACTATTGACAATTTTCTAATGTGATATCTCTGTTATTCCATTGAGTGGGTTGACAACTTTTCGTATGATATTAACAATTCTGACAAACGTAATAACAACTCCGTTGAGTTGTAGTAATAAAAGTTGCTATTGAAGTTATCAATACTTTTACAAATGTCATTCGCATTGCCAATTTTTTCACTAAGTAAAATGTTACTTAGTTATATGTGTTATATATTTATATGCACTATATTATTAAAAGGGTTTGATGCCCAATAGTCACCAAATTTTTGGGGAATCAAAGTGGTGTGGGATCAAATCCTACCTCCACCACCTTGCCTTTGATTTAAATCCCACCTCCATATTAATGTATCTTTAATACTCTTGTGATGATTTAAAAATAATTATCAAGTATAAGTCACTTTAATTAATTTAATTAAATTAAAAAATGACAGTTTATTAATTAATTCTACCTTAAATTAAAATTCTTTTCAACTTTAATCACATTAAATAAAGTTTTAAAGGTAAGATAAAAAATATAGAGTCACATTTAAGCAATATTAATTTCAAAGTAAAATCCATAAATACATGATTAATTATTGTTCAAGTGATTTATATTATGAACCAAATCGTTTTTCTAAAAATAATTTATAGTATAAATATGAGGGAGTAAAAAATATCATCTATATAGAAAAATATTAATTATGTAAATTTGTCTCTAAAAGACTAAAAATTAATAAATGTTCCTTTGAGGTTGCTAGTATAAATAGAAGTAGGGTTGAATTAGGTTGGTTAAAAAAAAAGTTGAAATTACATTCACCATTACTCAAAACTATAAAGTGATTTTTTATATACCCAATAATATTTTTAATAATACACAATATCATAATGTTAATATTGAAAAACCTTAAAATATTTATTAATAGTATTTAATATTCTGAACTTTAGAGTGCTCATTACTTAGTGAACAAGATACTTCAAACGAAAAAATTGCATGATAAATTATTTTAAAATAATGGGTGCTATTAAAAAATAATATAAAGTGTTAAATGCATCAAATATATGCCACAGAATATTTCAAAGTGTTAGATTTAATTTAATTTATAAAAGTATACAGAGAAAATTAATAAAAATTGTTTTGAACTTCTTAATAAAAATAAGAATGAAGTGTTTAGATTAATTATTTTAAATGATTTCACACAATTTAAAATAAATATGGGAAAAGAGTTTTAATTCAGTGAAAATAAATTTTTCAAAAAAGAAAAAACTTCTATTGTGAAAAAGATTGTCACGGGCAAAGTTTCAATGCAATGATTCGTTTGCTTTTTTTATGGGTACAAAGAAAATAATCCATGAAAGCGGTGTAGATGCGATGGCTTTGTCTTTTATTTATTGGAAGCGACCAAAAACAATGTATCATTGGAAGGAAAGAAGGTGAGTCACCTTTATAATTTCGACCTCATCTAAGGAATTGACCTACACAGAAGAAATTTCATAAAAAAAAAGAAAAAAGAAGAAAATTTATCATTTCACATATGTTGGAGAGGATGAAATTTGTTAATCTTAGTCAATCTTTTTAATTATAACAAACATATTTTTTATATGTATTTAATACCCTAATATTTAATTATTTTAAGATGTTGAGGGTTATTAAAAAATAATTTAAAATACTAAAGGAATCACAAAATATTTTAAAATATCGCTGGATGCATATGGAAAAAAAAAAACCTCCGGTGCTACGTCAACGTAAATATCTTGTTTCTTTACATATGTAGGATTGTAAAGGTTCATAGAGTCATAGGCATCTCTTTGGCTGTTTCTATAATTGGAAGAATGTTAAAACTCTCGACATCCATGGCTGCTCAAAAATTGATGGGTTGGTAGAACATCATAATGAATCTTCATCTATCATAATTGAAAATTACAATGCGGAAACACGTGTCTTTCTCTTTCATAAGATCAATAATCATTCTACCCCTAACCCTACACCCAGCAAAAAAAGCCCTACTTTATAGATGTGAAATAGTTTAGCATGGTTGTTAGAAATTTTATAATACCTCCAATAATTGGAGTAAAGTCCTTTTCTCTATAAAAATCCTGAAGAATTACCTTTTGAATTTAAAAACCTCAAAAGCTCAGTGATGAATAAGGAAGAATATAGGAATTTGTTATTTTAAATTTAAGTTGAGGTAATCAAATTGCCCATAAAATAGTCAAACTAGTTAACAATTCTTTGAAACTCAGTAATAACTTTTGCAATGTTTTTTACAACATTTTCACTTAAATGCGGATGCTCTAATTTTGAGTTGGTTGATAATATTGTTTAATAAATTGATCATTTTTGTAAGTAAAGTGACAACTTATGTAATGATTTTAACAACATCCACATTTAGATGCCAATACCTTCATTCTGAGTTGATATATACTATTATTTAACAAATTGACCATTTTTGGTAAATGAAGTAACTTTTGTGATGATTTTAATATTTTCATTTGGATGCAATGTTCGCATTCTGAGTTGATCAATAACATTACTTAATATATTGACTATATTTGTAAGTGAAGTGACAACTTAAAATGATATTGGCAGCATTTACATTTGGATGTTGATGCTTTCATTCTGAGTTAGTTGGCAACATTGCTTAATATAGGGTAAAGGGGAAAATCACCTGAAAGTTTTTGCGAAATCTCACCGGTCATACGAAAGTTATCGAAGGGTATTTTGAACCCAGAAATTTTAAAATATGGCATCTTGAACTATACCATTAAAAATCCTAACGTTAACCATTAGTTCCTCGATAAAAAAAGTTGGTCAATTTTGACATGATTTTTAACAACAGCGTCTACAATGCTCTATCTTAAAACTTTCGGATCCAAAATGTCCCATCTATAACTTCCGTGTGATCAGTGCAATTTCGCCAAACTTCCGGATATTTTTACCTCTTTACTCTTTAATATATTTACCATTTTTTAAATTCAGTAATTTCTGTAATAATGTTATATTATTACATGTCAGTTTGATCTTTTTTTTTCTTAAATATTGAAATGAAAAATTCCTACATTTTTCCTTGCCTGTCATTTTATTTATTAATAGGATCTTGTGGGGATTTTCAAATCAAAAGAGGTATTTTTTTTTAGATTTTTCCTTTTCTTTTCCCGACGATTGGTGTAAAGTCAATGTTACCAATTATGGAATAGAATTTTCATTTATTCTACTTTTCACGTCAACGCCAAACTTTCTTTTGTGTTTTTTTTTTTTTGGTTTTTACTTTTACTTTGGGACCCTGGCTGTTGGAAACTTGGAATGCTCAGTCTACCATCACCGTGAGATGTGTAAGGTCTAAATTTAAATTAGTTTAAAATGATGGGAAAATGATAAAAAATTAAAAACAAAATTGAAAAATGTAAAATCTCAAATTAGGTTTTTGCCATAAAATAAGTTGTGAATAGGTTATTAATATTTGTTAATACCTTATAAAGAATGGATAAAAAACTGATTTGGAATTTTACAATTTTCATGATCTTTTTTATCATTTTCTCTAAGATGATTTGGAAATACTTTGATTTAAAACAAAAGAAATATAATTTTTTAGTTTTTTCAAATAAAAAATTTAAATAGAAAAATAAATTAACATTAAATATAGACCATAATGTTTTAATTTGAGTAGCGGAGGTTTTCTTCCCCCGTCAACTCAACGGTGGATGATAGGCGGCCAAGCTAATCTTATTGTTATGTATTTAATTGATCAATGGATTAACGTGGCAGCGTTATAGTAGTATACTTCTCTGGTTCAATTTAAAATCCAAATAGAAGGAATTTTTTAATCCTATTTATAAACCCATGTATTAAATTTTTAATATGAATTTTGATTTTAAATTCTTCATTAATTATTGTATTGATTTAATTACTATAAAATAATATATATATATATATTAAATAGAGATAAAATTAAAAAGTTATAAATTTTACAATAAAAAGTTCAAGGTTATTCAATATTTAGCACGCGCTTATAAGTGAAAAATCTTCAAGATTTTTAAGAAAGTTAGTCATTCCTTTTAATTACGTTTAAAATTTTGTTCTCAAATATTCCCCTATAAGTAGCGAGGGTATTTATTGCCATGATTCGAACTACTTCACTAGTCTCAAATTTTAAATGAGAGGCAAAGTTAAAAGCATTTATAATCGCACTTGAAATTGTTGGCAAAAAAAAAATTGCACTTAAAATTGGTTAACATTTGCTCATAATAAAGACCAAGGAAATTGCATTAAAAAAGGCCAATAACATTTGATAGTTTGCTAGTTTCTTACTTATAATTAAGCCAGATAGATATATACACAGATATTTATTATAAAATTCAATTGATTATTTTAAAAAAATTGATGAAGTTAAATAAATTACTGAATTAACGCTATATTTCATGATATCTTTAAAATACTTATATATATTATTAGATTATATATATCGGTTTATAAGTTAATCAAATTACTTTTAAAATGATAAATACTTTAAAGTGATTTATTAAACTTTATTAATTTTTTAAAATTAGTCAACTATATTTTATGTTAAAGACTAGATATAGTATAAAGTATGGTAGCATTATATTAAAAAAATATTTTAATTTTATAATAATTTAATATTAATTAGAATTTAACTACTGTTCTCTATAAGCTTGAATTAATTGAAAAAAGACTTATATTTAGCATGGAATTCTAGTAATTTTTTATAAGCAGTCTCTAATATTATTAATAAGTAGTTTCGCAAATTAAAGTTTTTATATTTTAATTCGCAATCAAGATGTATTTTTTTAACGAGCGCAATTAAATGTTTATTTAGATTCCCGATGTGAAACCTCAAACTAACTTGTTATGTTATGATTTTATAATTTATGGAATAAGTATGTCATAAATTTTTACAAAAAACAAAGTGCCTTTCGTGAACATGTTAATTCTGATTAAATAAATGGTATGTTTAGATTAATTTTTTAAAAAATAATTCTTGTGTTGATTTGTGTAAAATTTATTTTAGATAATATATTTTAAAGAATAATCTCTAAAAAAGTAAAAAAAAGAATAACTTTTTTAGAAAATCATGATTTTTACTTCCAACCATTGTTTTAAAAGTTAAAAACTATTATAGAAAATCTAAGTATATTTGTGTGCCTCACACAAAATCATGACTTTGAGAGTTAAAAAAATTATTAACAAAAAAAAAAGAGTTAAAAAAATTATTCTATATTTTTAAAGCATATTAATTGATATTTTTTTTAAATAATGATTTTGAGAGCTTTTAAAAAAAACAAAATAGCGACTCTTCTCAATTTTTCTAGATTTACCACTTTAATGATGTCAAGTCAATACACGTCATGAAGCTTGTTGATTGCTGATGTAAGTGAAGGCACCACGTTTCTTCCTATAATAAATTATTCACTTCATGCCTTCACGGACCCTTTCTTTTCCCAACTCAAAAAAAAAAAAAAAAATCAATGCATTTTGAGGAAAATATAATAAATATATTATTGCGTGCTTTCTCATATAAAGGGGGAAAACCCTCATCAAGTGTCAAACAACCCAAGACAGCATAAGCAAAAGGTACCATTTCTCACTTTATTTAAGATCATAAATTATGAGCATAGTGACTTGTAAATCTTACTGAATTATTTCTAAAAATGTATATTAATTATTTTTACAAGTTAACAAAACGATTTACATTTAATAGGGGCTCGTTTTAAAATATGACGTATATATAATATGGAATGAAAATATTTAAAAAAACCGTTTTTACATTAAAACCATAGGCAATTCCAGCTCCCAATGCCTCTCAGTCTTGTACTCTCTCTCTATTCAAGATTGTTCACAAGTTAAAGTCAAAATTAGGAGGGGAAAAAAATTAATCTATGTGGTGAGAACTCAACTCATCACTGCTCTCATTGTTTATTTATTGTGGTTAATTTACATCATAATGAGGATTGTTTATTTACAATTACTGTAGTTTGATTATAAAAAAACATGCGTTAATACAACATTTGATTTCTCAAATTTGTTATCATTTTGATTTTGATATTTTAAATTTTATTTTATTTAAAATATTAATCCATATAATCTTCTACAAATCTGGATCATTTTAGTCTTTAAGGAATTAAAATAATTGATTTTAAATTTAATGAACCGAAATTAAAATTATGATAAACTTGAGAGGGCTAGAGTACCAAAACACTTAGGAGAGAAATTACGACCCTCGCTAAGAGAGACTAGCTAGCTAGTAACCTTGATGCATTTGTTGTTCCTATTAACTCCACTTCGGTCATATCATTTAAATTAAAGGCATCAAATATATACTGAGTAAAAAAAATAATACATAGACTAAATGATTAATTTTCTAAAGGTTTAATATCATTTTTAGTTTATCAAGTTTTAAACATATAGTTTCATTTCTATAATTTCAAAAGAATCACTTACATATGTAACGGCATTAATTGTTACCGTAAAGTGTCGGGTGTAAATCTAAAAGTTGTTAAAATTGTAGAGACTAAAATCAAAATATTTTGATCCTTATACTTTTGATCAATTTTAATTTTAATCTCTACAATTTTAATAGATTTTAATTTTGATCTATATACTTAACGATATTAATTAACACACGCCGTTCAACATTTAAATTCTTATGAAGTTATATAAAGCAAAATCATAGATTTAAAATTTGATAGCCATAACCAAAATTAGTCTTGCTTGGTTACGAATAAAATCAGTCTGATCCAAAACAATATAATAAGCAGACTTTGGAGGTCAATGGAGATACAGTGACAGACACAAACAGATACACACACATCTATATATATATATATGGACAAAGAGGAAGTGATATCGCGGAGAGAGATCGCACAGTAGGAAGAAGCTAGGAGATAGAAAGCTTTAGAGAGAGAGGTAGAGAGAGAATGGCTGGAGGTGGTGGGGGAGAAGCGACGAACGAATACACCCCTACATGGGTTGTTGCCGTCGTTTACACAGTCATCGTCGCCGTTTCGTTTGCCGTCGAACGTTTACTCTATTATGGCGGAGTGAAACTCAAGGAGAAGAATAAGATCGCCCTCTACGAAGGTCTTCAGAAAATCAAAGAAGGTTCGGTGGTGGCTGACCTCCATAATATTTATTTAAATTTATTTTCATTTTAATTTTGAATATTAATTTTTCTTATTTAACATATTAATTTCTATAATTTAATAATGATATGAATATTGAAAAACAAAAACCAAATTTATGAGAAATTTAAAAGATTAAATATTATATGTTCACCGATAAAACTAATCTTGGATAAAACTAATCTTGACATAATCACTTAAAGGTTGAAAGAAATAACATAATTACCAAATCGTTATAATAACAAATAAGCAGTATGGATTTACTATCATTTTTTAAAATGTAACTTGTCAACTCATATTGCTAACTTATTTTTTTAGGAAAAATGAATCTTTTGATTCCTCAACTTTTTACCCAGTCCAGTTCATATAGTTTTAATTCGATTATAATTCAATCCTTAAGTTTTGACTTACTATAACTCAATCTCCATAATTTTAACCATTTTATAAATTAGTCTTAACCTTTTATTATATTTATGA
Organism: Vachellia collinsii; assembly: GCA_006871305.1. Classification (NCBI taxonomy): domain Eukaryota; kingdom Viridiplantae; phylum Streptophyta; class Magnoliopsida; order Fabales; family Fabaceae; genus Vachellia; species Vachellia collinsii. The sequence goes on along the minus strand of QFDD01002051.1, from coordinate 19,321 downwards.
TTTATTTTCTAAAATATAGGGATAAATTATAAAATGGTTAAAAACTGAAGGACTGAGTTGCACCGGGTCAAAGTTCAGAGATTGAATTGCAATCGAATCAAAATTTGAGGACCAAAATAATAATTTTCCTTTTTTTTATTATTTTCCTTTGTTGGGTCGAATGATTTTTGTGTTAAATTTTTTTTTTCTCCCGTCTCCAATATCCGTTTACAGTACGGTGGATAAGCAGAGAGTTTAACTAAATTTAATTTGAAAATTTGCAGAGTTGATGCTGTTGGGTTTTATATCGCTGCTTCTGACGGTTTCAGAGGAAAGGATAATAAAAATATGCGTTTCGCCTGATTTAACCCGCCGTATGCTTCCTTGCTGGAGGAAGAATGATCATAATTCTGGAACTGTTCGTCGTCTTCTTGCTGCTGCTGCAGAGGGGCCAGCATCTGATGTTAATTCCGGATATTGTGCTAATAAGGTAACACATGTTCAAATCCACACATTTTTAATTGTATAAGATTATCTTTATTTTAGATTTTGATACACGATTAAATTAATTTAAATAAAAGTAAAAAAAATAAATCTAAATCATCCAAACTTTGGAATTAAACAGCCTTGATGTTCAGTCTCAAAACTGGTTCCTTCATTTGAGAACGGCGAGTTTTCAAAAGGCTAAAGTACATCTGAGTTCTTCAATTTTATACAAAGTTTTAATTTGAACTCTTAATTTTAGAATACATATCTTTTTTATCCTTTTACTTTTTTTTTTTTGATAGTATTGATCCTTTTACTTTAATATCTTGACTCTCATGATTATTTTTAAAAAATTAAAATAACAATAATTGTTATTTTAAAAATTAAACTTAGCATGTTGGCATTTAATAATTTTTTTCAGTATTTAAAATTTTAAAATCGGCATTTAAAGTATTGAAAAGACACTTTATATTTTTTTTTTTGCCAAGGAAAAGACACTTTATATTAAAGGATAGAAATAAAACCTTATATAAAGTTAAAAGGAGTGTGTGACTTTTGTTGTTTTAACCGAGGAAAAAAAAACCGGATTGGACCGGTAGGTCCGGTTCAGCGTTAGACAGGGAATCGGGTTGACGTCAATCAACCCGGTAAAAATCGGGTTGACTGGGTTACATATTTTTTAAAATTTTTTTTATATACTTCCTTTGCTTTTTTTTTTTGAAAAAATTACGTTAAGGTCCCATGTAAAAAAATTAAGATTAGAAAGGTTTCAAAATGTTTTTATTAACAAGTAAAAGAGCATCATTGACAAGTGAATGAGTTATCAGTAGCAACCTTTGAGACCTTTCTGATATTAATTTTCTTGTGTAGGACCTTAATGCAATTTCTTTTTTCTTTTTTTGGTTTACTGTTTTTTATTAATATTTAATGACAAAGGGAAAAACTAGATAGTGTTTCTTCTTTTCCCTTTTTTTTTTATTACAAGCATGGTTTTTGTTATGATTGATTCTTAACGGTTTATGGTTGATGAATGAATTTTAATGATGTTTTTTTATTATGAATGATTATTAATTACAGTAACTAAAAGATTTTAACTGATAAAGATGAATATTTTGAAATTAAACATTATTAAAAGTATTATATTTTAATATTATCAATTAAATGTCATTATTTTTATATTGCCGGTCTGACCCTGGTTTGATCCTGATTTGACCCATTAACTCTTGACCTACTGCCTCGACCGGTTCAATGCCCGGTCCAGTTTTTTTAACCTTGGTTTTAACATTTAAAAGGAGAGAATTACACTATATTAATAATCACAATTGTTATATTTATGCCATGAATTTTCCTTTTAATTCTTGAACTATGATCATTTAACCGTTTTATTATTATCCCTTTCTTTTCTTTCAGGGAAAAGTTCCACTAATATCTGTTAAAGCCATCCATGACCTGCATATCTTTATATTTACCCTAGCTGTAGTCCATGTGATCTATTGTGTCCTCACAGTTTTCATTGGACGACTCAAAGTGAGTATCTAATTAAACACCTTTTATTAGAAAATATATTCCAGCTCAAATTTTTCTATCTTTATTAATAATCCATCTCTTTGTTGTATAGATACGACAGTGGAAGCCCTGGGAGGATTCAGTTGCTAAAGGGAATCACGAAACAGAGGAAGGTAAATGGTTTGATCAGAAGTAGCGATCAGTGTATATATTTTAATCAATCTGCAGACTCTTTGGTTTTCAAGTTCTAATTTGTGAATGTTATATCATTTCTGTTTTTGTGAATCACCACGCTTGGATAAGGTTTTAGGCCCGAGTCTAATGCTAATGCTGATATATATATATATATATGCACGTATTTAAATTGTATAAAACTCATCTAAAATCTATCTTTGAGTATTTTTCTTCTCCAGCGATCGCTCCTTACATGCTAATTGGATTGCTGCAGATTCGCAACCAAGGAGCACTCATGTTCTGATGGGTTGGTTGGTAAGTTGTTTACATGGTAATCTGAAACTTAGAAATGATGACACACACACACACACACACAAATCACTCATGGAAAAACAACTTCTGATTTCTTATTCGAAGAATAGTTTTGTTTGAATTTTAGTTATCCATCCTAATCTTGCAAGTTTCTTGCAGCATTCTTTTTGGAAGCAATTTTATGGCTCTGTATACAAGTCAGATTATGTGACCATAAGGCATGGTTTTATCAATGTAAGTTTTAAAGGCTGTGTAATGTGAAGTTTTGCTGCCTATTAATCCTTGATATGACTCTTTGCATAACTAGTTATATCAAGATCATTCTTTTCAAGTGTATTTCTCTGTTTTAGGCTCGCCGGCCGCAGGAAGATTCAAAGTTTAACTTTCATCAATATATGATAGAGGTCATTGAAGATGATTTTAGACACGTTGTTGGTATAAGGTAAGCACTTATGGGATTCAATTTGTGGTCAGTGATAACATAACTGCTAATGTTGTGCATATCGTGCATATTCTGATCATATTTTTTTTTGGTTGCAGTTGGTACCTTTGGGTCTTTGTGGTTATCTTTTTCTTACTTAATGTCAATGGTATGGTATATGACTTGGCACATCTTCTATTTATCTATGTTATAGTTTCGGGCCTTTTTTGTTGAAATAAAAAAAACTGGGAAAAATTGACAACAAAGGTTAATTTCGTTAATAACGAGTTGACTCGTAATCCATAAGGTTGTAAGTAATTTAAATAATACTGCTGATATGACAACATTGTTAGTAGACAATTTATAATAAATACATTTGTAAGTACTCGTTGAGCCTGGAAACATGTCCTGACCCTAATTAAGAAGACTTAGGACGTAACTCACCAAAACTTTTACTACCAAAAATATTGGAGAAATTAATCTTTTGATTCATATAATTTTAACTCAATTACAACTCAGTCTAATTAAACTTTGACTCTGTTCAACTTAGTCTTTATTGTTTTGGCTCACTTAAAACTTGATCCCAAATTTTTTTTAACTTACTGTAACTCAATCTATATAGTTTTAACCATTTAAAACATTAATATCTAAGTTTCATAACATATGTAATTCTATTTTCTTAACTTTAAAGACTACTATTTTAAATGGTTAGACTATATAGACTTATCCGGCAGCGAGTCAAAGTTAATGAGTCAAAATTATAGGATCTAAGGTGCACAATGTTAAAATTTAAGTATTGAATTAAAATTGAGTGAAAAAACACAAGATAAAAAGAAGGGGAAATTGTATTTAGGTCATACCCAGAAAAATTAATATCAGAAAGATTACAAGAGGTTGTCAATAACAAGTAAAAGAACACCATTGATAATTGAAATATCTAACATTAACAATTTCTTAAAAATTTTCTGATATTAATTTTCTTGCATGAGACCTAAATACAATTTCCCCTAAAAAGAATTATTTTTTTCAATAGTATATATGATGTACTTTTCCCCCAAAGACTCATTTATCTAAATATATTATTTCTTTTGGTTTTGCTAGTTATTAAAAAAAGCAGTACCTTCTGTCTCCAAATTCAGATATTTTCTCTGGTCTTGCAGGCTGGTACACATATTTTTGGATAGCGTTCATCCCATTTCTCGTAAGTATCTAATTTATAAGATTTGTTTCACTTTTAGTGGACATTTATTAAGCTCACGTGACTGGCCATGTCTCAATTAAGTCCTGCCTTTTGTTTCAGTTAGTTTCTTATCAACACATAACCGATCTTACCATGCTTCTGATTTTTTCTTTACCTATATATATATATAATATTCCATTGCACTGATTCGCTTATTCTGTCAGCTTCTGCTGGCTGTGGGCACTAAGTTGGAGCACGTTCTATTAAATTTAGTTCATGACAATGAAAACCCATTGACATCATGTGATCACTTTTGGTTTCATCGGCCTCGCTTTGTTCTCCACTTGATTCACTTCATCCTTTTCCAGAACTCTTTCGAGATTGCATTCTTCTTCTGGATATGGGTGAGCAAATTCTATTATTGAACCATATATATAATAGACCTGTTTGGTTATTGTTCTTCTCCTTCCACTTTAATTTCATTTGCCCTTCTATGGGTCGACATAATTATAATGAATATTTATGCATAATCTTTTATTCAGCTCAAGGCTGCTTATAGCTTTGACGCTTGCGTAATGGGAGAACTCAGTTACATTGTTGTTAGGCTCGCCCTTGGGTAACTGCGACGCTTCCTTCCCTTTTACATTTGTGAATTATTTTCAGGCCTGATGAATTATATTGTTAGACAGCCATTAGAGTTTCACTTAATTTGGTTGGTCTCATGAATTAACTACTTTCAATATGCCATTTTAAGACTTTAGGCAAATCACATTTTCAAGATACTACTCCCTTTAAAACTAAATACAAGAGCTAGTTGATGGGTTTGTTTTGGTCCTAAATACAATACATATAGGGCCATAGAGGTAATGATGAAAGGAGTGTTTAACTGAAGCTAAATATCCTTATATTTATTACTAATAATTGACTTAAACAATTGCTTTAATATTTGTAAATTAGCTATCTACCTTCTATACTTTTCTATACTTAGAATACCAGAGTTCTCTCTTGTGCACTAATCAAATCCCTGTATATTCAACCTCTCTCGCTGGTTAGTATCATCCATGGAGGCTCTCTCCATGAAAGTAGTAATGTTATGAGTACAGCTTTAAAGGGAGAATCTATCCCAAATAACTCGTCTGTTGGGTGATAGATTAATCTCTTGAATTTATAAACCAAAATTCACTTAGAAGGTTTTCTAATGTGGGACTTATAAGAGGACTTAACAGCAAATCATTGTTTAATTTCTGCTGTATGCATGCTGAAGTTTTTAATCTTCCCTTTCTCTGTCTATTTTGTTTCTCCTTTGTGTTGGGGTTTTCAGGGTATTCATTCAGGTCCTTTGCAGCTACAACACGTTACCTCTGTATGCACTGCTTACACAGGTGTGTTTGAATCTTGCTGTACGTTCAAACTGAATTAGATACTCTCACTGAAAGATATCACATATATATAGCTCTATCATTTTAGATTCATCTTGAGTTTATTTCCAATCAATCACAATTTGGGAATTCAGAAATACTGCCTCTAATATTTTTTTTTTCACCATTTTACTTTGTCAATTTTTTTTTGGAATCTTCACTTGATCGATCGCCTCGCTGAATCTTTTGAACAAGTTTGAATTATCTCAATTTTAGGCAAGAAAATGTTTTGATTGAATTAACATATATTTGTCTTTAATTATAAACAAATTAATGTGTAGATGGGAGATCACTACAATAAGGAAATATTTGAAGAGCTCCAGAAAAGATGGCGACATGATCATGGTCGCGAGTCTTCCTCTAGAGGACTTGAAATGGCTTCCAAAACCTGAGAGTTCAACTTGAGGCTGCCCATACATGCATGCGTGCATGCATGCATGGATGTGTGTGTGTGTGTGTGTTAAACTATCATTTGGATCCTAAATTTTTAAGTGCTTTCGTACGTCTTCAAAGATTATTGAGCGCATAATAATAATAAGTTAGTTCACCAATGTAATATATCGTTGCATATGTTAAGTGAGTGGGACTTTGAAACTATAGATTGGCCTAAAAGTTTAGAGGATCAAAGTGCTAGTTTACTTTTGTAAATGATGTAATTTAAATTCTGCTTTATAACGTAGAGCTATATAGCGTGTGTTTGTATATATTTTGGCTAAAGTTTACATATATGATAGATTAATAGTTAGCTGCTTTATTGATAAATACTCCTGGTCGTATTAATAAAGTTGATATATGTAGAAAAAAAAGATGAGACAGAAGGTTTTAGTTCGTCCTGTTTACAAATCATTTTTTTAATTTTTTTATTTAAATATACAATTTCATCTTTCATTTATTATATTTTCATTTTATTCTAATGTATTATAGTAGATATTAAATATAAATGAAGTTGGAGAATTGTTGAATTTTAAATCAAAGTTAATAAAATTTAAAGATTTTGTTGATTTATGTGTAACATATTTAAAGTGTTTTAGGATCATATGAGTAATTTGAAAAGACAAGTCAATGATTACATTTATTTTCTGTTCACACCTCCAAAAGAATTGTGCACTCTAACTCTGAGTCTAGCTATTTCAATTTTTAACTAATTCATATAAACCATTAAATATGTTATAAATTGATAAAGGTTTTTAAATTACCTATATTTGGATCGTCTCCCTCTTCGTTTTCTCTAGTTTCGAGGATAATTAGAAAGGGATGAGATTGAAAAGTAGTCATCGAAGCAAACTTACTTTATCCACTTCACAGTAGAAAATCACTTCAATTGACTGATAGATAATTTAGTAAGAGAAGGAAACAAAGAAAATCGAGAAGTTTTAGAGTTTTTTTTTTAAAAAAAATTGTAGGAGGAAAATAGGAACTTTAGTTAATGACAATTTAGTATTTCGAAATTTATATTTTAGTATCTGGTCTTTCAAATAATTATAGTTTTTATGGACCTCTTTCCGGTAAATATTATTTTATCTAAGTATTTTATTCTAATTTCCCTTTATATTATTAAGCTGAGGAAGTACATTTAAAACAAAAAAAATTTCTTCTAGATACGAGCCGATTCATAAATTATAAAGAGGTTGTAAATAATAAAGTGATGCTTCCTCATTCCTAATTGATCGCAATCTTCCATCTTTCCTGTACACAATATTTTATGGGAAAATTACATTAAGATCCCATGTAAAAAATTAATATCAAAAATATTTTAAAAGATTATTAATAGTAACTCATTTACTTTTCAATAATGTTATTTTATTTATTATTAATAATATCTTAAAACTTTTCTGATATTAATTTATTTATGTGAAATCTAAATGCAGTTTCCCATATTTTATTGTCCTAACAATGCCTACAGTAAACCTCAGATGAGTTCAAACCGTTGGGTTTAAACTCGGTTCCGGAAAAACATATTGCAAAGCAACAAAAGTGAAGAAAACGAAAAGGCTCTCATTTGCTTCCACCTGAAAAAATTCTTATTATATATTTAAATTATATAAATTAATTAAAAAAATAGTTTCTATCATTAATTTAAATATATAAACGAATTATTTTGGGTAGTGAACCAAGGCAATAATGGGCTTGTTTGTAACAATGTTAAGAAAATTAGTTTACAAAAATTGAAATAAAATTTATTTCATATACTTACCTTGTACATTATAAATCACATTTGAAAATTAGTTTTCGCTGTTAGTTAACCCTGATGTGAAACAATACCCTCTCATGCAAAATGACAAAACTGGTACAGCGAAATTGAAAGTGAATAAATAAATTGTCTTACTGTGAGACGGTAACAAAAATAAAAATCTAAATAAATTATCTCCATCTTCTAGTGTTCCAAACTGAATTTTTTTTAAGGAACAAAATGTTTCACAATACTTGGAAAAATTAAATTCGTTAAATATTTCGCTTACCATGCGGTAATCATTTCACTCTTGCTTTTCATCTTCTTTTTTTAAGGGTTAAACACCAGATTTATAAACATATATGATGTGCGCAAAACCAGATTCAAACAAGGTAATTAAGGAGTCTAAACTCTACTTGGCCATCTAATCCGCCGCCGTGTTTGACTGATCGCTCGCTCACATGAGTAATGGCGACATTCACATTCCATTCTCTTCGCAACATAGAATAGTCTTAGCTTCTGAGATGATATATACCCCATTCAGCATGCATGTGCTTCACTTTCATCAATCTTAATTATTGACCCCATTTCCCTTATTTTTGAGTACTCATCTTGGATGGGCGAATGCAAAGGGCGACATTAACAGATGACTGATTGTCCAATTCATGCTCATTTGAAGTAGCAATTTTCAACTTTATGCACCAGTTTGAAGGAGGGAGGGAGAGTTGAGGGTTGAGAAATTGTGAGAAAGACGGGGAGGGGAAGAGAGTGTGGGGGTCCACTGAAGGAAAAAGTAAAAGAAGTGGTATTTTTGACCCAGAGATTTTATATGCATTTTTGCAACAAAAAAAAAAAATTTATAATGCTTAATAGTTTGAGAGAGGTTTACAGTATCTTATCACCTTAACCCTTTGTGTGGTTCATCTCACTCTTTCCCTGCAGAAGCAGCAGCAAAAGCCTCACAAGTCTCTCCCTCTCTCGGCCAATATTTTATCAGCCAGAGACGACAAGATTCGTCGTCTGCGTCTCACCAACATAGCAATTCCCAGGTCACTTTCCCCTAAAAAAAAATAACAATAATTAGAAAAGTTAATCTTTTAATCTCAAAAGATGAAAAGCAAGGGTACACAGTAAGTAGCCACGTGAAATTGACAAACTGGAAGTTTTTCCACCCAGTCCTTTTCTTTTTCTTTTTCTTTTTTTTTGCCCCAATTTCCACCCACTCATAATTGAGAGACTCAATGACAAGCGAATAGAGAGTTAAATAATGAAAGCATTAATTTTTCCATAAATCTTCCAAGGGGAGCCGCCTCGTTTCTTCTTACCGAGTCGCATCCTGGATCTCTTTTGTTTCATCTCATTCTTTCTCCATTCACTCTCCTGCTGAGTCACTAGCTCTCTCTTCTCAATAAGATTCGTGGCCTCTCTTCACCAAGCCGGCAATTCACAGGTAATTAACTTTGCGCTCCATCCACACCTTGTTTTAATTTGGTTGCATTGATGATGATGCTTCTTCTTCTTCTTCAGAAAGATTAAATGATTCATCGTTCCAACACTCCAAGATCTTTGAAGCCGCAAGATTCCATGGATCTGGTGAATGACCCTTTGATGCAGCAGGGTAACAATTAATCCTTTCGCTTCTTTGTTTTTTTTTTTTGGGCCAATAATCCTTTCGGATTCAGTGGGAAGATAATTTATATATGCCATACTCAAGAAAATAAAAGAAATCAAAGAGGGAGATTTTGATCGGCACAAAGGAATTAATTCCCCGCCCAGAATTAACTTTTGTCTTCATTGGAATTTCTAGAATTTAGGGCCTTTAAAGAGAATATAATTCATATTTATATTCCTTTATTTGCTGTAGTGAAGAATGGGGAAGGCAGTGGGTCTCCTGTTCTTATTCCTACCTGGGATTCAAAACCCATTTTGAAGCCAAAAATCTAAGCTTCCAAATTAGATTTTGTTATTGAATTGAAAATCTTTTGAATTTTGTAAAATGTAAATAATTAAAAATAATTTATTCTTATCATTTTTATATTACAAAAATATTTAAAAGTAAAACTAAGACAAATCCTTCGGCAGATAGAAAACGCCATTGACTTTTGTACAAAAAATGCACTGACAATATGGCTAGAAAAGGGGAAAACACATGATTTTGATTAAATTAAATTTTTTTAAATGGGGATAAAATTTTTATTTTAAGTTAGAGCAAAAATGCTAATGTGAATAAGTCTTCGAATAAATAAAAAAAAAGGAAAGAAAATGACATGTATTATTTTTTAGAGTACAAGGGCCGTTGGATCATCTTTTGGTTCTTGAATGTATTAACAATTTTTATGTTCATTCACAATAGATATTAACATATGCAGATCCTTTTATGTGTTTGTGTAAAGTGCAGGCAATAAATATGAAGTCTTCTTGAGTTTTAGCAAAGATGCTCAAGCATCCTTCCCTCTCAATCTCTATTCATCTTTAAGGAAAGTTGGAATTTCCGTTCTCAAGGATGATGTCTCAGGCAAACTATTGCGAAGCATTATTGAATGTTGTGAAATTTCAATTGTCATCTTCTCTAAACACTATGCTAGTTCCAAAAAGTGTCTCGAAGAACTCACAAAAATTATGGAGTTTCACAGGGCCTATGAACAAGCAGTTCTTCCCATATTCTATGGTGTGGACCAGTTTGAAGTTTGTAATCTAAAATATGGTTTTGGAGAAGCATTTCAAGGTCTTATAGAAAGAATTTCACCCACTGAACATGAAGTGTCAAAGTGGAGAATGGCTATCAGTGAAGCTGGACGCAATTATGGGTTTTTTGTGCCTTATTGCAATCCCAAGTAATTTCTCTTTCTTTTTGTTGAGTTTTATTTGTTTTCAATTTTGCTATTATTTTTTTGTTCTTGTGAGTGAGAGCACATTTTCCTGTGGCAATCTATATAACTATAAATATTTTTGCAGTCAAAATTTATAGCAATCAACTGAGTACATAGTCTAGCATCACATGGTGACTTATTTATCACGTGTTTGGCACCTTGAAACTTTTAACAGATAACAACTTTAGGATACATGACACGCATAATTCCCTTTTGTTCATATATGCTGTGTAATTGAAGCTTAGTTATATTCCATGAAGGTGCATGTCAAGATGATAAATTAATAATGCTAATAGTGTTTGATATCTTGTTGGCCAAAAAAAAAAAAAAGAAAAGTGTTTGATATCTTGATGGAAATGTGTTGCTCTTGATCCAATAGTGATACCCTTATTCTTCTTTTCTGCTATTGTTTCTTTATAATTCGCAGCAATGAGAGTGAGTATATTCAGAACATTGTCAAGAGTGTTCATTATATATTATTGAAGATGAAAGGCCCGTTTGCCACAGAAGGCCTAGTTGGACTTCATGCTCAAGTTAAAGAAGTGATTACAATGCTTCAAAACCATAAATCAAGAGATGTAGTCTCCATAGGGATATGGGGGATGGGTGGTATAGGCAAAACGACTCTTGCCACACTCATTTTCGACCACATTCGTTATGAATTCGAGAGTGTATGTTTTCTTTCAAATGTCAGGGAAGCTTGGGAAAGGGCAAGCGCAGAGCCTTTTCTAATAGAAATTATGGCATGTTTGAGAGAAGTGCTAATGGTTGGCATAGATCAATCGGCTTGCCTCAAGATGAGCGTAATACCTTGCGATAAGAAGGTACTTGTTGTGCTTGATGATGTGAACCTCTTGGGGCAATTACATGCTTTACGTGGAATTTCATTTGGTAAAGGAAGTAGAATAATTATTACCACTAGAGATTTACATTTGCTTAAGGCCTTTCAAGTCGACCTTATATATAACATGAAACTTTTGACCGATCATGAGTCTCTTCAACTTTTCGATAGAAAAGCATTTACACAAGGAAGTCTTGAAGGAGAAGTCAATGAACTTTGCAGAAGAATGATACTTGCTTATACTGAGGGACTACCACTAGCTCTTCTATATGCCATCTATATTTTGTATGGACGGTCACCGATGGAATGGGGGTCGACTTTGATGATGAAACTAAGCACAGATCTTCCTCATGGTATATACAGCACATTAAAGGTTAGCTTTGACTACTTAGAAGGTAACGAGAAAGAAATATTTCTAAATATAGTATTATTTTATATTGGGGAGGACATAAATGATGTCATACAAAAGTTGGATGTCCATGGATGTAATGCTACCATTGGGATAAGAGTCCTAGTGGATCGAAGCCTGGTAACCATTGACAAGAACAACAAACTTAGAATGCATAATCTGTTGCAGCTCATGGGAAGACAAATAATACGTGAAACTTCACAAAATGAAATTCAAAACCAAGGTAAGTTATGGTTTTGTGAGGATGCATATGTGCTTCACGTATTATCAAACATGCATCTAGCAATGATAATTAATAATATTATGATATAGTATACATAATATTTCTGATGCTTAATAATCTTAAATTATTAAAAAATTTTATTTATTGATATTCAATATTTTTGAATTATATCATTCAGGTCATAGATATGAGGTGTTCTTGAGTTTTAGAGGTGAAGACACTCGGGCAACTTTTACTTCACATCTCTATTCAGCTCTATGTAACACTGGCGTTACTGTTTTCAAAGATGATGTTGAGCTTCCAAGAGGAAATCATATCAAAACAGAACTATTGCAAGCAATAGGAAGTTCAAAAATTGTAATCATCATCTTCTCTAGGGAATATGCTGCCTCTAAATGGTGTTTGGAGGAATTGTCAATTACCATGGAGCTTCATAAATCAAATAATCTAGTGGTTCTACCAGTGTTTTACGACATGGATCCATCAGAAATTCGTAATCAAACTTCTAGTTTTGGAGAAGCATTTAAAGATCTCATAAATAGAATTTCACCATCACAAGATCAAGTTTCCAAGTGGAAGGCAGCCCTTGTTGAGGCTGGGAGCATTGCAGGGATCGTTGTACTTGGTTCCAGGTGATTTTTTACTCTTTATTGTGCACTTGATGAGGTAATTTTTCCCATTAATACCTTAATTATGCCTCAAACATAGTTTAGAGAATTATCCTCTGCCTTTCTGTGTCTCCAGGATTTTTTCCTAAAATTCAAGGCATAATTTTCAAAATTTCCCTTATGTACCCGTCATAAATTATGCTTTTGCCACAACTCAGGATGATAGACATACAAAGTTACCATAGAGTGCTTACTATTTTATTTGGTTATTGACTAACCTTTACTTTTCCATTTTTTGTTCGGAAAAACTGAATGTTACATAGTCTTTGGGAACCATTTTATCTTTCAGGGCACTTTTTGGCACTATTGCCCTACATTTGGAAGCCTATATTAATCAGGTTTATTTTTGAGTTTCTAGAGCCAAAATCCGAGATATAACACTTGATGTGTGTCCATATGTGTGTATTTTTATATTATTTAGAATACTTGAAATATCACTTCCCACATTATTTGGAACATAACTCACTTTTGCCGTTTATACAATTAATTATTAATATGCATAAATCAATAATATTTAGTGCAATATAATAAAATTGGTTTAAGATACAAATTTGTTCCGAAAGTTTTTCATTCAAAAGCACTTGATATCTAGTAGTTTTTTTTTTTTGTTTTAACGTCGCTCCGAAGTTTGTAAATCGTAGTAATGTTGCATTGTTCATTATCCAGGTTAAGTTTGGTCATTGGTTGACCAAACATGCTAAGCTTATAGATATTGTAAAATGTATAAGCCCTCCCTTTTTACAAACTATAAGACTCATTCGAAAATCTGTAACACTTGTTGTAGAGTGAACAGTGAAGAGGAAGGATCAACAAATGAAAATATACCATCCACACCCAAAGAAAATATAACGAGCACTTTGAAGAAAACTTAACTAGCGGCATCTCCAAGCTACAAACATCCATACCTAAAGAAAATATGCCATCCCATCCTTACTAGAGAAATATCTCACACTTGAAGAAACCAAATGCTAGTCATCAAAACATCCATATATTGAGTGGAAAACTCTAATAACTTGAATTGATGCAAGCGTAGGCTGAATGAAAGAAGAAAAGTATGTTCCTTTAGATGCTAACTATGCACTTGAAGAACAAGAATTAACTTTATTTACTTTTAATCATGTGTGTTTATATATCCAATACTCATTTCCTATTTTGATTATATATAATTTGCAGGGATGAGAGTGAAACAGTCAAAGATATTGTTGAGAATGTTTGTGATATACTAGACAAGAAATACTTGTTTGTTGCTGAGCACCCAGTAGGAGTGGATGATCGCATGCAAGAAGTGATCACAATGCTCCAGAACCATCAATTTGAAGATGTTGTCATAGTAGGGATATGGGGAATGGGGGGCGTAGGCAAATCAACTATTGTCAAAGCCATTTATAATGAAATTGGTCGCACTTTTGAGAGTAGATGTTACATTCCAAACATCAGAAAGGTTTGGGATCAAGAGAAGGACCAAGTAAGCTTACAGAACCAACTTCTTTCTGAAATATGTAAGACAACAAAAATGAAGATAAACAACATTGCATCAGGAAAAATCATATTGAGTGATAGACTTCGCCATAAAAAGGCATTGGTTGTGCTTGATGATGTGGATCAGTCGGCCCAACTGGATGCTTTAGTTGGAAGTCGTGATTGGTTTAAATCAGGAAGTATAATAATTATCACAACTAGAAATCAACGTCTCCTCCTTGAAATGGAATGTGGCGTTTATCTAATGAAGAATTTGGACAAAGAGGAATCTATTGTGCTTTTTAGTTGGCATGCATTTAAACAAAAAAATCCTAAAAAAGATTTCACTGAACTTTCAAGAGAGATAGTTGAATACGCTGGGGGACTTCCATTAGCTCTTGAGGTCCTTGGCTCCTATTTATTTGGTAGAGAAGCAAAGGAATGGAAGAGTGTGTTAGAGAAACTTAAAATGATTCCTAATCACAAGATACAAAAGAAGTTAAAAATAAGCTTTGATGGTTTAGATGATTTGGAGAAAGAAATATTCCTTGATATATCTTGCTACTTTATCGGGATGGACACAAATGATGTGACACAGATATTAAATGGCTGTGATTTTTTTGCTGACATTGGAATCAGAACCCTTGTGGAGCGTAGCCTTGTAACCATTAATAATGAAAACAGGCTTGGCATGCATGATTTGTTGCGGGACATGGGAAGAGAAATAATTCGGAAACAATCTGAAAAGGAGCTTGGGAAGAGAAGCAGGTTATGGTTTCATAAGGATGCACTTGCTGTATTATTAAAACACATGGTAGGAACTTTGGATTAAAGTGCAAAAATAGAGTAGCTTTTATTAAAAGTGCCTCTAGCACCATGTTTTTTTGGAGGTGAAAAAAAGCATACCCATAAAGTTTTGAAATGAAAGTAAAAATATCAGAATTGGTAAGTATAACCTAATAGTTACTTTTTGCATATGCATATGTAATGGTGTTAGTTTATATTTAATGGTTCTGACATTTTTGCTTACATTTTGAAAGTTCATGAGTATATTTGCACTTTCGAAAAGCACAACACTAGATGCACTTTTGGTAAAAGCTTATGAGTATTTCGTGAGAACTTTTATACTTAATATTTACGGTCTTCTGTTAATATATAAATTATCTGGTTTCGCCTCTTATTGTATGCATTTTAAAACTGATTTTGAAGTCACATTCTTTGTAAGCTTGATCATTACATACATGTTGCTAGTTTGCTTTCTGAAAACAAAACACAAATGTGCACTTCGATTTCAATATGCTTTCTTTTGGTAGGGAACAAAGGCTATTGAAGGACTCTCTTTGAAGTTGTCAAAAAGTGAAAAAATGCAATTTCGTACAGAATCATTCAAGAAGATGAAGAGACTCAGATTACTTCATCTTGACAATGTACATCTTAGTGGAGATTACGAATTCATCAGTAGAGATCTTAGATGGCTTTGTTGGCATGGCTTTCCTGTAAAATACATTCCTCACAGCTTTTATCAACAGGAATTAGTTGCTATTGACTTAAAATACAGCAGCCTTAGACAAGTGTGGAAGGAACCCCGGGTATGTAGACTAATACTTAGTTTGTTGGCTTTTTGAGCCTTAGCTACAAAAAGGGGAGTAATTGCTATATAACAGAAAGCCTAGTTTCTCTAAAAAAATTGCTAACATACTTCCAATATGTAGCATTATGGTAAGTAGTTCCTTTGATATGGTTTTATCGTAATATTTTTAATCATGACTCAAAAAGCTTAGTTAATTTGTTGGTATTAGCTTCAAAGCTTATGGATATGGAATAAAGGAGGAATCTGGGACGTGAAAATATACTACTTTATTTTTCTTTGGATCTTATATTTCACAGCCTTCTTGATAGATCATTATGTTGGATTTTTTTTCCTTTAGCTTCTAAACAAATCTTCCCTTACTACTATTGAATAATAAAGGTGCTAGATTTCTTAATTCACATTCGTTTTATATGTCTTGCTATAAATTTAGACATTACACCATCATATTGCATTGTGTTATGTACCGATTCCATATTAAGTATTTGATAGCATGTTTTTCCCTTCAACAGTCAATTTTCAGTTGATTGAAAACAATTTTTACACTTAATAGGTTTCAGTTTAGATGAAGGATTTTACATATAATCACGTGTTGTATTATTTATTTTTTTCAACATGTTCATCATATGCTCCTTTGAAATTAAATATTTTTGTTGTAGGCATTGAAGAGGCTGGAAATCCTCAATCTTAGCCACTCTCCTTACTTAGTGCAAACTCCTGATTTTTCAAAGCTACCAAATCTTGAAAAGTTGATTCTCAAAGATTGTCCAAGTTTATCCATCATACATCATTCTATCGGTCTTCTTCATAAACTTCTTCTGCTAGATTTGGAGGATTGCATTGGCCTTCGTAGTCTCCCAAGAAGCGTTTATAGATTAAAATGCTTAAAAACTCTCATTCTTTCTGGCTGTGTGAATATTGAAAAGCTTGAGGAGGACATAGAGCAAATGCAATCTTTGACAACACTAATTGCTCCTACAATAAAACAAGTGCCCTTTTCCTTAGTGAGGTTAAAAAGCATTTTATATCTATCTGTTTGTGGGTATGAAGGATTATCACATCATGTGATTCCTTTTCTCTACCAGTCTTGGATGTCCCCAAGAAATAATCCACTCCCTCTTATGCTGACAAATGGGGTCATGCCATCATCAATTTTGTGGAATATGCCAAGTAGTGCCTATGGTCCTTCAATAATCCCTAGTATTGTACCAATGCAACAACGTCTTTTGTTGGAAGGTGGATCGAGGCTCAAAAATTGCTTTGAGCATCTTTTAATTCAAGTTGGAAGGAATTCTCAAGTTTTTAATACACTTTCAGAGAGGGTTTCACAGGTTTATTCTCTCTCTTATTGGATTCTTTTTTTTAAGAAAATATTTCTATGTGCATATTATACATATAGTTTAATTAGAGGTTGTGTTTATGTTCTTGTGTAGGGATTGAATTTTGCAGACTATAGTGATGATTGTGTTCTCCCAGGGGACAATTATCCATATTGGCTAACATTCAAAGGCAACAGAGATTCTGTAAAATTTAAAGTGCCTCTTGTTAATAGTCGTGATTATTTAAAAGGAATGACTATTTGTTGCATATATTTCCCCTCAGCTGATCTGGGTAACAAGGTGTGTGAAACTTGTATTAGTAGCATAATGATCATAAATTATACAAAGATAACCACTCTACGCTACATGCAAGATTCACTTACTTCATTTGAAGAAGCAGATAGGAAGGAAATAATATCAAATCTGGAACCTAATGATCAAGTGGAGGTGATAGCAAATTTTGCAAATGGATCCACTATAAAGAAAACAGCTGTATATTTGATATATAATGAGTCATTTGATGAACAAATGGAGTCTTCTCTACCTAAAGCTACAGATTTAATTGGCACTAAACACAAACATGAGGAGGAGGAGGCACATCAATCTATGAGACCCAGAAAGGCAATGAAGATTTGAAATTTGGAAACTTTCTTTCATCTTTTGTTGCAACACTTTGTATGCAGTCAACATATTTAATTGGCCGATGCGTCGGCGGTGAAGATGCCATTGCCGCTGGTGGCATAGTGGATGCAGATCTTTTAGAAGAGCCAGCTGGTGTCAGGACTAGAGCCATGAGTCATGAAGATCTTGGCCCTTAATGGGAGTGAGGTTTGTGCATTGTATCAAAATAAATTAAAGTTTTTTCTTAGATTGATCTCATGCGTATATATCCTTAATTTTCCTTCCAACAATGAAATATCGGACCTTTTTATATATCTAAATATAATGATTCTCTCTAGTACCTTTAATTTATCTACCAGCATATTCTATATACTCAGGTTCTTATGTAGCCTTGCATGATGAATCACGTTCTCTACATATTTTCCAATAAAATACAACCAAATAATATTTGTTAGAACCTCATATATAAAACAATACTCCATTTTATGATCATCGTAACACCCCTTAAAAAACCAAATGACTTAACCAAATACTACCGGATCATACCCCCTAATAGCAACACAAATTTACAGATACAAACGAAGAAGGCTCAGATCTAGGAGGACAACTAAAGAACATACACCATCACAACAACAATTTAGCAATACAATTACATCAATTACTATGGGATGTTACATTTATAATATTTCAATACAACACTGATAAACTTGGTTGAATACAATTGATGGAGATGTCCAACCACAAGATCAAATACCAAGATTAGCCCAATCTTGAGTTCGTGCATAGAAACTCACTGCTCTAAATGATATCTCATAAGCTACCATGCACCCAGCAAAATACATTATTCGTAGTGATTGTTGAGCTGAGTGACGACCCCAAGTGTCATGGGTCTCTACATGTGTTTACCATTAGGTCACTAGCTTATTATTATTGAAAAAGGGAAAAAGTTAAGAAAAGGGAACTAAAGAGGGAATAATCTAACAACCTTTGAATTGGATCAAGGAAAACCACTTTGCCAAGAGAGACCATCAATTCAGAATGGCCGTCTCATCATAGTGGTAAGACCTGTCTATTGGACGTGGGCCACTAGACAAGAGCCTTTCTTCTGATTAATCAGAGGATGTGGCCCTTTAAAAAATAAACACACTCCTCATCACCTTGGCTTTATCGTCCTTGTAGTGTTATGATATGAATCTACAAATAATTTTGTAGGACCGTTGATTTGGATTGGATATGTGTGTGTGTGTGTGTTTTTTTTTTTTTTGGGAAAAAACAGTAGGGTCCCATGGTAGCAGCATAATGTTAAAAAAATCCCATGAATTTGGCCCTCTTGCGGAATGCTCCCTTGGGACCTTGGTGAAATATGAATGTAATATGAAATTACCCTTATGCCCTCTGTTATTGAAAGCATTCCGCTGCTGAGGAGACTTATCGTTGTAGCATTCTATTGCAATCAGCTGAGGAGACGTTGCACCAAGAGTCGAAGAAGACGACGTCCCCATCGGCCGTCACTGAAAGACTGAGGAGTCACCATCGTTGAGAGCATAAATTGAGCATCAAGGAGGAGGGATAGGGATTGATAAGTCCATTACCCACCATTGATAAGTTGATAAGTTGGATTGACAAATCGTTCGCCACACCTGAGTTTTGGCCCCAAAATGCTCCAAAACTCGAGTTT
>QFDD01002050.1:0-22058 GCA_006871305.1 Vachellia collinsii | reverse complement strand
CAATATCTTCTAAAAGCTAAGTTCTACTTAATTAATGGGCTCAAGCTACACGATCAACTCTTGATTAGAGATGGAAATAGGTTATACTCCTACCAGGAGCCCACGTTTTGGTCTTAAACTCAGACTCATGCTTATTGTCAGGCTTATTTGGATAGATAAGCCAAACCGCCATATTTATAATGTCTACAAGCTTAGCCTATTTAGGTTTTTCCCCCATTTACACTGTTATATATAATATAATTTAAATTAATTTTATAAATTATTTATAAAAATACTAACTTAGCCTTAACCGCAAGTTTCACAACCTATAATTAACATACAAAGCATAACTCTTTTATTTGTCAGTCGTTCACTTCCACCTCTCTCTCTCTCTCTCTCTCTCTCTCTCTCTCTCTCTCTCTTTTATTCGATTGCTCAATATGATAATGCTTGTAAGTTTATTTTCTCTCTCTCCCCCTCCCTTATCTTAAAACATCATTTTACGTATTTTTTTTTCAAAAAAATTAAATAGCACTAGTGCATCAAATTTATGGTTTAGTCTATCTGTTTTGTTGAATTTATACATAAATATTCTATTTATTTATGAAGAATGCTTTTATTTAAATATTATTCTCTTTAGGATTATATATGAATTTTTCTATATGAAATGATATTATTTTAATTATGATTTGCTTGACTTAAATTACTATCTTTATATTTTTTTTACCATCATTTCTTTTAATTACTATCTTGATTATTTCAATGGTCAATAAGGCTTTTAGTACCTTAATTGTCACAGTCATTGCAGCGCTCCCGAACAAAGCGGATCTTTTTTTTTTTTTTTAATTCTCCACAGGAAAAACGTTGAAGAGTGATGTACCTTAAAAAATTAATCAATCAATTAATCAATCAAAGATTCAGTGATTATGCACATGAATACGCGTTCCCCCAAAGCTGATTGGTTCCTTGTTTTTTTCCCCTTACACTATACGTGTGTTCATACTATACACATTATAAATTTCAGTATAAAAAATAATAATAAATTTATATTTTTCATCTATCGTTAGAATTTTTTGATTATTAATTCCCTTCACTGAGAATTTAGAATAATTCCTCATGATTTCGTTTTATCATTTCACTTATTTTTACATTCTTTTGATACTAAAAAAGTGAAAAAAATCTTACTTATATCTTTTTTGTTTAATTTACTCTTTTAAAGAAAGAAAGATGATATATATATTCGATTCATAATATAAGTTACTGTAAAATTAATTTATTAGAATAAAAAAAGACAGTTAACTCATGGAATTTTGTCTTAAATTCAATTAAATTTTCAACTTTACTCTATTAAGTAAAGAAAAATTTAAAAGGCATATTATCTGAACATTAATTACTTTTCAAGTAACCTGTAATATGGACCAAAGAATTTTCCTTGATGAAGTAACTTATATTATACTCTATCAATTATCTATCTACTAGCATCTAAAATATAATATTTCAATTCATTTTAAGATTAATTTGTCTCACCCTAAAATATTTTATAGTAGCATTTCAAAATGTAGACTAATTTGTAGTTTATCTAACACCTTAAAGTATTCTTTAGTAGGATTCAAGTGTGTCAAAGTCTTTTTCTAGTAATTTTTTATAGAAGGATCTCATGCATTCCCATGATGTCATGTCCCATTTTCCAATTTTTTTTTTAAATTAGATCTAACATTAAAGAAGACTTTGTATAATTTCTTTACTTGACTTTGTATTCTTAGGAGTCAGCATTTAATTAATTAAAATTTTTTGTCGTTGTGCATATATAATAGGCCCTAATTCTCTTTATTGTGAGAATACTAGGAATATTGAACTGTAACAAAATATTTTTTTAAAATATCATGATTATTATCACGTTCTTTTTAATAATGAAAAAAGGTCATTGAAATATGTTGATACTATTTTAATTGTTTTTGCCAACTGTCCGTACTATTTCAATAAGAGGTTATCATATTACTTATTAAATGGAAGTAGGGATGAAAATTATAAATATAAATTTGGTAAAATTTGTAGAGTTAAGGTGCATCCAGCACCTTAAAAGTATTTTCTCAACTACATTCATAGCCTTAAAGTATTTTGTGTTGCATCTAACATCCTGAAATATTTTTTTGAGTGTGTAATCACTCTAAAATATTTTTTGTGCCTTAACAATTTGGGGTGGTGGATGCACCAAAAATTACTTTAAGATGCTTACAAATAAAAAAAATCCTTTTGGATATTGGATCCAGCATAAAATACCTTAAGGTGTTTGATACATAAAAGAACACTTTAAAGTGCTGCATACACCCAAACACTAAATCTTAATTTCACATTTATTACAGTTGGTTGATGTTTGAATTTTTAATATAGAAAATTAGAAAGACATGTTATAAAGATTTGATACTCACCTTCTTCAATTTATTATTGACTATGTAACGGTTTACAACTAATTCTTTCAAAACTAGCCATTATTTAATGCAGAAATGAAATTTTTGACCGACCAAAAATGGCCTTTTGGACACTTTATAGATCGGATGGACAACTGGTTTAAAAAAAAGAAATTTTTTTAAAAAATAGATATTTACTAGTATTTTCAGAAAAGTTTATATCTGAGAATTTTGAAGTTAGGAAAATTTTGAGATCTCCTTAAATGGCAGTGAACAGTGTAGCGATGAAAAATGGTAGCGGAGTGGGAAAAAATAAAATCTAAACAAAAATAAATTTCAGATCTCATCAATTATTTCTTACTATTTTGTGGGGAAAATTATAACTAAAAGTAGGCTTCAAAAGTTTATTTTATTGCAATACACACAAACACATATAATATTATACAAATGACATTTTCAAAGGAAGAAATAATTTTCCCCCTCATCAACAAGAGCATCGCTTTGATTGTTTCAAATGAACAAGGGTTAAACCTATATCTGATTCATATAGTTTACCTAAATTTTAGTTTTGGTCCATGAAGTTTAAAAATGATGGTTCTAATTTTTCAAATTCATTCTGTCTAAAACTGTCAGTCCCTATATTTTGAAAAGGTCCCTCTACGTTTAACCAATTTTTTTTTTGGTCCCTATCTTTAAATGGATTTTGTTGTGATTCCTACAATTTGAACTGATTTTTGTTTTTGTTCCTAAGCTTAATAGTATTAATTAACACAATTAAACATTTAAATCCTTATAAAACTATACAGTTTAAAACTGTGTTTAAAACTTTAGTGGCCAAAACAAAAGAAGATTGAAAATACAAAATAAAAAAAAAAAAAGAAAGAAACTTAAAAATACAAGGATAGGCCATAAAAGAATTATTTTCATATTATCTTATCCAGTTATTAAATCACTTCATCATAACTAAAGGAGTTAGTGACACATAAGCAAAATTAACTGTATTAACATTAATTTTGGTGCTGTTAAAGCTATAAGAACTAACAATATTAGAAAGAGTGAACTTGAAGGATTAAAACCACCACTTTTAAATTTTAAGGACTAAAACCTAAATCAGAGTAAACTTTAACAAAATACAAAGACAAGCAAGATACCTTGCTTATCGACACTTCTAACCTTTCAATAGCATCTAGAAGCCTAGAATTGATTTATTAATTAGAAATATCTCAGTATTTAGCTCATACTAGATTCATATTAGATCCTCTCTACCTCCAATTAATTTCTAGAAATCGAGAGAACTAATTGATTTCAAGAGAATAAGGAAAGTACACCAATCGAATGGCAAAAAGAAGTGCCACAATCAAATTAAATTTCAAGAGTACAAATTTGATATAAGTTTGATAATCCAGATAACAAAGTGTCGAATGAAATCCCCATCCATGCATACAAAATATGAATCTAGAGGCCTAGAAACTAAATCATATACATGAAGAGTGTAATATGAATTCACAGACAATGAACTTCCTTGTTGTAACGCTGGACTCCAGCTAGTATCATCAATCACCAAGGAATCGAGAGCTTAGCTACTCATGGTTGAATAAACAGCGTCACTGGAGGCTCGAGTTAGAAAACCATGGCAGCCATAATGGACAGAAATGGAGATGAATGGGAGAAGTGAGGCAGCACGATGGTCAGAGCTTGAATGGAAGAGTGGACGAAGGAAGTTGGAGATGGAGGAAGCGAACCTGGTGAAGGAATCTATGATGAGAGGGGTTACGAGAGTGATGGAGTGCGCCTCTCAATTCCCAAATAATTTTTCTGCATATATCAAATTTGCAATTTTCTTTTCCTTAAAACGCAGTCTTTTACGTTTGGTCCTTCTCTGTCATTTTTCCAATTCTGGTCCTTGGTTGACAATATTTGTTGGATCCTTCTTTAAGATTTCTCTATTTTAGGTCCTTAGTTGTATCAAATTCTGGGCCTTGATTGTCATTTCTATGTTTTAGCCAAATTGCATCTAAGTCCATCTGCACATATAAAACTACCTTATAGTCAACCATTTCAATACTACGATAATCTAATATATTAATTAAATCCCTTAATTATATAAAATCACCAAAATTACCCAAATAACCCTTATGCAAATTATGGGAGTCAAAATGCCATGTGTAGATACTAAAATATATGGAAATATATAGCATTATCACTCGCATGGTTGGTGCGAATGATAAATCCATGGCCCAATAAATAGTGTCAAAATTTGGAGACGGCAACCATGATAGCGTATAATTCTTTGGCATAAGTTGACTGGGCTTGCATACTTGCTAGAGCTTCTTTGAGAAGAAAGCGACAAGATGTTTGTGTTGGCTCAGTATCACCCCCACACCTACCCCAAATGCATCAGTCTCTAGTATGAACGGAATGTCAAAATCGGGGATTACCAGAACTACTACGACAAGATTCTTCGGTGGCTACTTGTAAGAAAAAGGCATCCCAAACTTTATCGACCTCATTATCATTGAATCGACCTCTTCAAGCTTTTGTCATTACACTCAACCAACATCGGTGTAATATCCATGGTTTCGATAAATGGATATAAAAGCTAAAGGAGTAGCTAAAGGTTTATTAAAGGTCCTTAGGATGAAAGGAAAGGAAGAGAAGAGTTAAAAAAATGCCACAAACGTATAAAAAGTAAGGGCAAAATAATTATTGTGAAAAAGTAAGGAATTAAAGTGTCATTTTAGAAATTCAATGACCTAAAGGTCATTTTAAAAATGGTACTAAAGTGAAAATTTTGAAATTTGAGGGACCAAATTGTCATTTATGAAATTCAAGGGTATTTTGGTAAATTTAGAAAAGTCAAGGGCATTTTTATCAAAGTTTGATCAAAATATCAAAAAATTTGAAAGAGTTCCAAAAGATAAAGAAAAATTCATTGATCAGAAAATGAGACTCGGTTTAGGTCAGAATGACAATAATAACATTTACAGAAATTTTAAAAATTTTTAAATATTTGGATATTTAATAAATAAATAACTAAAAATGATAATTCAAAATATCTAGATGCCTCAGATATATGATTTCAAAAGAGGAAAAAATAGCTTTAAAATTTTCAAGAGAAAGTCAGAGGCAGTTTTCTGGAATGGAAAGAAAAAGTCCAGGAAAAACCCGAAATTAGAGTTTTCTTTGAAAATTAATTAAAGACACTCTATAAGGCAATTTTAGGAGAGAAAAATCATGGGAGTATTAGATGAATTTAGGGAATTTTTAATGGCCCTAAACTAGTCAAATAATCAGGGGTTTACCAAAAGGCATTTCCGATACCATAAAGTAACTTTACGGAACTTAAAATTTTTGTAAAGAAAGTTGTAGGGCCATGAACTTGCCACTTGTAATGGTCATATTTTATGAGGAAAAGAGAGACAAAATATCATAGATAAGTAGAAAATAACAGTATAAAGTTACTTTATCAGTCCATGTGGGACCTATAACTAATCACACATGTGTTATCATCTTTTATAAACATTTCAAGACCATTTTTGGGGCCAAAAGTCGGCCAAAACCAGCAGCCAAGATGAGATGGATTTAGAAGCAATAGATGCTAGAAATCAATTCTATGCTTGATTTGGAATCTATTGATAGTTTGTTTGAGTTGATTTGAGCTTGTATGGGATTTTTGGTATAAAATCACTGTTCATTTCTGCTGTATGACACCGTTCATGCAGGAGGAGGAATGATTTTGTGATTTTTAATAATGGGAAAGTATTTTAGGAATGCGATTATGCATGTATGTGAAGGTGGAAGTTGAAAAATCACATTTTTCCAAATTCTTGTGAATATTTCAGCCTGCAGGGGAAGTGGTAGATGGAGTGGGAATTTGATTATTGTTATGCTTCCAATGGATTTAGAAAATAAAATTGTGTAGGGTATAAGTGAGAAAACAATTTTGGAAGCATTAGAATCAATTTTGACAAAGTTAAAAATTTTAGGACCCTTAAAGTTCAAGAGAGGTTTTAGGAAGCTTAGTAATGTTATAATGCATATTTTATGGCTTATTATTGATGCCAAATGCATTATGTCATGTGTAGAAGTTTAAGTAGCAAAAGAAAGTTTCCAAAAAGCAAGAACAAAGCCAACAAAGTTAAGAGAAAAGCTAAGAAACAAAGGTAGCAAAGTTACTAACTTTACATTAATATTGCTCTTGATTATTGCTTATTATTTGTGCTATGTTACATTCCAAATGTGTTGTTTGAACATCCTATGTTGTGCTTATAACATGTCATGGTTATATGCAAAGTGTTTTAGAAAGGGAAGCATAAAATGTTCATGCATGCATAGCTATAATACGAATGATAATCATGCATATTAATGTGTGTTAGTGCTTTTGCTATAGGGATTTCTTTAAAATCTCACTCTCCCCTAAATAACATCTTCTAGGCCAACATTCAACTAAAGACGAGGGCATGCTGGTGGATGCATAATGGTGCTTATTTGCCTCCAAGTTGCAAAAGGAAACTTGTTAATTTATGTTATGAGCTTTATGTTAGACTTTAAAATATGTATATGTTAAACCTCAACAATTCCTTGTATATGAATAGTAGCATGTAAATATGCTAAAACAGATAGCCATATATGTTGGTTAGAAGCATGTATAAAAGTCAAGAAATGAGCATGCTTAAAAGTGACAAAATGGTCAAACACCTATAATAAAACACCAAGTTGAGGTAACGGTGAAATATAGTAAATGAAATCCAATTAGTATGAAATTTTCCAGAAAAATAGTATTCATTGTAAGCTTTAAAATGAGTCCAAATTTTGATGAATTTGGTGTTTTGTATAAAAAGTTAGAAGAAAATGGTCCAAAGTTAGAACAAAAATCTGGAAAATTAAAAATGACCAAATAAACAGAGTTTGTTTATGTAATAAACAACATTAATTGGTCAAGCAATTGGAAAAATTGGTATTTTTTTCTTGTAGGGAATTTAATAAGTTTCATTTAGAAACTTGAACCACTAATTTTTATTTTTCTAGAATTAGTCATGAATTTTTAAAGTTTGCTGAAAATTCTGAAATTTTAACCAAGTGAACAATAACTTTCGATAAGTTTTAAAATTTCACTTGGTTAGTTATTTCTAGAGTATGGAAAGCACTAAAGTGATTTATTATTAGTCTCTAATGTATATTAAGGGAGGTATTACAGTCGGCCACAAAAGTAGTGGATTGCTCAGCCTCAGATTTTTTTTTTTAGGTGAATACCCGCCGGTTTCCTGGACCCTTCGGGTCCAGACTAATTCGGTGCGCCCCTTGTGCAGGTTCCTCTAAGGGAAGGTGAGCTCCCACTGACACGCTGCTGCATTCCCACGGCTCGAACACGAGACCAGTGGTTAAGCCAGAATGACCCCCTACCAGTCAACCTAAGCGTTCGGTGGTTGCTCAGCCTCAGATTTTGTTCGCAACGATTGCTGCCGTTCTTCTCTCGGCTATGTAATCTTCTCCCGTCACCCATGGCTAGCAATTTTTGAGAATACTCAAAGCGTGGTAGTGAAGCTTCAACTTCGACCTCAATCCAGATCTTCTTCAATGGAGATCTCATGATTTCAAAGATTGACCCATGGAATTCTAACTTTTCCTCCTCATTTTTCATCTTCACTCATAAACCCCCTCCATGAACCCAAACACACAGCCAACTATAACCCATCACCGGCTAGCAAAATCCACCATGAGCACAACCCAGTAGCTTCTTCGTCTCCTTCACTGTTCGATGGTCAACGTGGCTGCTGGTAGCTCGATGGTCAATGTTGGTGCTTTGGTGGTTCTATGGTGCTCGTTGGTGCCTTTTGATGCTTCTGGGTTTTCTACTTGTGTGATGCTTCTTTGATTTTTAGATCTCAAGTTTTAGATCAAGTTGTATTTCTAGTTTGATTTTGTGGGTTCAATTGCTTTGTGAAGGGGATTTCAATTTCTTGCATTTCAACTGTGGGTTTGATGTTTTATTAATTGATTGTGTTACTGTGTTGCGTATCGTGCGATGGAGAGGATGAGTTTTTCTTCTTCTTTTTCCTTTTTAAAGGGCATTTTGGACTTTTCATGGCATAAATACACCTATTAAAATAAACATTATACAAAAATTCCATGTACATATCAAATGAACTTTTAAATTTCATCTCCATCTCCATCTCCATAATCATATCTGTTTTCATTATCAAAATCAATTCTAATATACCAAATGAACCTTTATTTGTGGCATTCGTTGAAGCATGACAATTGTTGTAAGTTTATTTTATCCCTCCTTCCTTATCTTAAAAAATCATTTTTTAAGTTTTTTACCAAAACAATAAATAGCACTAGTGCATCAAATTTATGTTTCAGTCTCTGTTTTGTTGAATTTATTCATAAATATTCTAACTATTTATGAATTAATGCTTTTATTTAAATATTACTATTTTTAGCATTATAGATGAATTTTTCCATATGAAATTATATTATTTTAATTATGATTGGCTCACCTTAAATTACTATCTTGATTATTTCAATGGAAAATTAGGGATAAATTCCCCATTAACAAATTAATTAGAGAATGTGACATGTATTTACACGCTTGTGGAAGCTCAGTTATATATCGAAAAAATTAGTTGCATAATGTAGAAGTTCAGTTACACATAACATGAAAATCCAATTACTTTATATATAGAAGATTAGTTATATAATTTAGAATGTTATATTTTAAGATTAATTTGTCAAAAATATAATTCAATAGTCAATACCGTTTCCAGTAACCTTTTTTCTATGAAACGTTTTCAGTGCCTTAATTGTCACAGTCATTGATCTTCTTGTTTTTTTTTTCCTTCCTGATTCTCCACAGCAAAAACGTTGAAGCTTAATATACCCTAAAAAATTAATAAATCAAAGATTCTCTGTGATTATGCACATGAATACGCGTCCCCCAAGAGATGATTGGTTCCTTTTTTTCCCCTTACACTATATGTGTGTACACACTACATACGTTGAAAATTTCACTATAAGAAATAACAATAAATTTATGTGTTCCATCCATCATTATAATTTTTTGATAATTAAACTCCTTCTCTAAGAATTTAGAATAATTCCTCATGATTTCGTTTTACCATTTTGGTTTATTTTCACATGCTTTTAATACTAAATAAGTGGAAGAAATCTTATTTATCTCTCTTTTGTTTAACTTACTCTTTAAAAGACATTAATTAAGTTGGCAAAAAAAGAAAGAAAGATATATGTTAATTAGAATTTATATATATATATTCGATCCATGATATAAACACTATATAAAATTAATATAAAAATTCATATTATCTGAGCATTGATTGTGTAGTAAAATTGACAAGTAAGTATTAATTACTTTTTAAGTAACTTGTAAATATGGATACAAAAATTTTCCATAATGAAGTAACTTATTTTGTACTATATGAATTATCCATCTACTGGCTTTAGATCTAAAATATGTTATCTCAATTAATTTTAGGATTAAGTTACATCACCCCAAAAAAATTTATAGTAGCATCTCAAACCGTCGACTAATTTATAGTTTATTTAACACATTAAAGTATTCTTTAGTAGGATTCAAGTGTCTCAAAATCTTTTCTTATAATTTTTTATAGAAGGATGTCATGCATTCCCATGATGTCATATCCCATTTTCCAAGATAAATTTTTAAATGAGATCTTATATTAAAACAGACTTTGTATAATTTCTTTACTTGACTTTGTATTTTTAGGAGTCAACATTTGATTAATCAAACTTTTTTGTCGGTATGCATATATAATAAGCCCTAATTCTCTTTATTGTGTGATACTCTACGTGGGAATATTCAACTGTAACAAAATATTTTTTTTTAAAACATCATGATTATCATCACGTTCTTTTTAATAATGAAAAAAGTCATTGAAATCTGTTGATGATATTTTATTTTATTTTTTTGCCAACTGTCGATATTATTTCAATAAGAGGTGATAATAATACTTATTAAATGGAAGTAGGTCTGAAAATTATAAATATAAATTTGGTAAAATTTGTAGAGTAAAGGTGCATCCAGCACCTTGAAGTATTTTCTCAATTACATCCATAGCCTTAAAATATTTTGTAGTGTATTTAGCACTTTGAAATATTTTTTTAAGTGTATCCATCACTCAAACATTTTTTATAACTCAACAATTTGGGGTGATAGATGCATCAAAAAATACTTTAAGGTGCTTAACATGCATGAAAGAAAAATGCTTCTGGATATTGGATCCATCATAAAATACCTTAAAGTGTTTGATACACTTAAAAAAAATATTTTAAAATATTGAATACATCTGAACACTAAATTTTAATTTCACATTTACAATTGGTTGATGTTTGAACTTTTAATATAGAAAATTAGAAATACATGTTATAAGGATTTGATAATCACCTTCTTCAATTTGTTGTTGACTATGTAATGGCATACAACTAATCTTTCAAAACTAGCCATTATTTAATGCAGAAATGGAATTTTTGACCGATCAAAATGACCTTCTCGGCACTTAATAGATCGGAAGGACAACTTGTTTAAAAAAATATTTTTTTTAAAAAAAATAGATATTTACTAGTATTTTCAGAAAAAAGTTTATATCTGAGAATTTTGAAGTTAGGAAAATTTTAGGATCTCATGAAATGGCAGTGAACAGTGTGGCGATGAGAAATGGTACCCGTGTGGGAAAAAAAAATAAAATCTAGCCAAACATAAAATTCAGATCTCATCAATTATTTTGTGGGGAAAATGAGAGCTAAAAGTAGGCTTCAAAAGTTTATCTTATTGCAATATATACACACACATGTATAATATTATACAAATGACATTTTCAAAGGAAGAAATAATTTTTTGCCCCCTCATCAATAGCATTGCTTAGATTGTTCAAATTAATATATTTTTTTATTCCTATAGTTTACCTTGATTTGGATTTTAGTTTATGAAGTTTAAAAGTGGTGGTTTTGATCCATCAAATTCACTCTGTCTAAAACTGTTAATTCCTGTAATTTTAAAAGGTCCTTATACTTTTAACTAAATTTTGTTTTGATTCATACATTTTAAACAGATTTTGGTTCTAGTTCCTGTAATTTGAATTGATTTTTGTTTTGGTTTCTAAACTTAACAAAGTTAATTAACGCTATTAAACATCCAAATCCTTATAAAATTATAAGGACCAAAACCATATGTTTAAAAATTCAATAGCCAAAATGAAGAAACATTAAACAAAATAAAAAAAATAAGAAAGAAGAAAGAAACTTAAAACTACATGGACAGGTCATAATCTAATTATTTCCGTATTATCTTATCCAGTTATTAAGCCATTTTACTATAACTAACGGAGTCAATAACACATAAGTAAAATTAACTGTGTTAACATCGAATTTAGTTCTTTTTAAAATAATTGGCATTAACAGTCTTAAACATACTGAAATTGAAGGATCAAAGACCAAATCAAGATAAACTAATAATTTAGAGAGATTAAAGGAAGTTAAATATATAAATCATTTAATTATATTATATATCGCTTGCTCTCTTTGAAATGCTTATATTATTAGATTATATATGTCACTTTTAAGATCATGCAAATTTGTAAAAAGCTGATAAACAAAAAATACTTTGAAATAATATATTTACCTTCTGTAATATCTCCAAATTAATTAGCTAACCTTTTCATTAAGAACTAGTATTACATCAAGAAAGGAGTTAGTATATAATAATGCAAGCCATATTCAGATTCCGATCTGAAAGGATTTGGATCATACGCTATTTAAAATTGGCCACCTGTCTAGTTTTTAAATGTTCACATTGTATTCGTATTATATATTCATTTATTTATCATTATGTATAATTTTAACTCATGCCATTTATGGCCTATAAATAGGCCATGAGAAGCAGCAAGGAGAGCACACCAACTAGTCGTATCTCTTCTTTCTATTCTTCTTCTTCCTTCTGATCATACAACACTTGCAGACATGTCGTCGATCACCAAGATGTTAATACCCTCCATCAATGCAGCTGTTTCATCAATCGCTGGCCAATCTTCATTTTCATTTGATCAGATAGACCCTTTCACTGCACCCGATGAAATCATTTCCAATCACATCATCGGAATCCACGACTCGCAAGCCCCCAAGTACAATGTCGATTCTCTTTACAATATTGTCTCCAAAATTGTCAAGAGCTCCGCCCAAATCGGCAGCTCCCTCGATCTCAAGGTATCTTTATAATAAATAATCAATATAACTAATTTTTAAATATTTATAAGTTAGTTATATACTCCTATGTTTTTATTTATAGTGCAGAGAGAAAATATTTAATTCGATCCATTTATAAGTTCATTAAGTATTTTATGTGAATATACAATTTTACCTTTATTTATTATATATTGACTTTACTCTCATATGTTATAGTGCACATAATATATGGATAAAATTAGAAAGTTGTTGAATTTTATAATAGTGTTAATGCAGTTTAAGGTTTTCCTTAATATATTGAAATACGTTGAATGTGAATTATTAATGGGAAAATTAGTTTCTATGTTTATAGGATGAATGTGCATATCACAATTACCTTTCCTACGATTTTGTTAAGAATATTTTCTTTTTATTTACTAACTATCACTCTGTGTTTGTTGTTTGTATTTACTTTTACAGCGACCCAAAGCTGTTGAACTTATGGAGGATAAGGTTCCACAGTCCAGTTTCATGCCACCTTTCACTACCCTCAAAGAAATTGCTTGTCAGGTCATTCTTCAGTTCCTTGTTTTATAGCAATAAAAGTATAGTTTTATTCCTTTAAATTTATGAAATGTTTTATTGGGATTTCATAATTCTATAAAGTGGCCTTTCAGCAGTCTTCCAACTCTAACGCCATTAATTAAAAATGTTGACATTAAAATTTTAAATGTTGAAAAAATATTCCTAAATGGTGACAATATTAAATTTAATTTTCATAACTTATAATTAATGATTGATGAAAAAAATTATTATTTGAAAATAACAATGTTAGGGTTGGAGAAATGAAAAGACAATAAAGGACTAAACTGAAACTATAAATAATCTGAGAAAATTAAAAGGAAACATTAGAGTGAGATAGATTCTCATCAATACAATTTTTGATGGCGGTTTTTCTTCCAATCTTCGCAAATTAATAAAAGTACACTTCTGCCTTTCAAAAAGGCAGTACTAGTTATTAATGTTGAATTTTACTACACACTCAGAGAGATCTAGGGCCTCTATGCCCTGAGAAAATGACAACTAACAAATTAGGTCGAATGAAAGAGATTCGATCAGTACTAATTAATATATTGTTAATGTTACAGATGACATGCAAGCCTTTCAACAGATCTACAGCACACGAAACAGTGGTGGGAATTCTGGAGAAGCTTCGAAGCTACTCATCATGGGACGCGAAGGCAGTGATAGCTCTCTCAGCTTTTGCTTTGGACTTCGGAGAAACTTGGCGTCTCTCTCTCATGGAACCTACCAAGGAAAACACTCTTGAACTCCACTTCTTCAGGCTTGGTGAAGAAGCCAAGCCTAGCAAAAGAAACCAAGACCTAATTACCACTTTGGTGGATATTACATTCAAACTTATTGAGGGCATATCAACAATGGAGAAGAAGATCGCTGATAAAACTCTCAGACCAAAAGATGTCCCAACTTTGTATGCTGCTCCTCGAGAATTCTACACTTATTGGGCAATCTTGGCCCTCCTTACTTGTTCTAATGGGATGACTGAACTGTGAGTATTTACTTTCTTTCATCATCTTGATGTTTCCGCCCACATAGATATTCTCATGGTTCTAAACGTAGAAGTTAGATACTCATGCAAACATTAAGAAAATTACTTGAGTTTTAAAAGAAATTTGTGTTTGTTTCCCACTAAAATATATCTTTAATCATTTGCATTAAAAACCACCCACAATGAAAACTCCTTTGATACACGCAAATAATAAAGTAGATTGCAGCCTCACATTTCAGGACCAAAACAAATCTTCCCACTACTTAGGATCGCAGGAGTGCATCTCTTCTGGTTGGGATAATAGTAGAGTGGTAAAGAGATGATAGGTAAAACTAGCTTTGATATGTGGTCTATCCCTTTTTTATCCTTATAGAAAAAAGGTTTAAATGAATTGAATTTCAGATTTTATTAGGGTTATGTAATGTTCAATTGAAATGAGTTTCAGATCTCATTAGAGTTATGTCATTTTTCATTATAGTGATGTTTATATAAATTGCTTATAAATCAGGTTATTGTATTGACCATGCAATTCAAAGCCATTTCTCAGTAAGATAATCCATGTTCTTTGTTAAATAATAATAGGACGTCCCATCTCTCTCTCTCTCTCTCACACACATTAATATTATCTCCTTAATGGCTTAATTGATTGGAGGAATCCAAAACTTTTTTACCTAACTTTTTAAGAATTGTTTTTGAATATTTGTTTTAATGAATCCGTGTATCCCTTCACAAACATTACAATACGTTTGCTCATGTACTTTTTCTAATTGATGTAGGGATTGGAACTTAAAGTCCGAAGTTGTTGGGAAGCTCAACCATGTTCTCATGAGATTGAATAATGAGTTGACTCTGATTAGACGTGAAGAAGGTCATGGAAAAGAGCTCTGCTTATTAGTTTTTCTTTTCCAAGTTTTCAATAATTATAATTTTTTGGGCAAAAACATATTATAATATTTTTTTAAGTATAGAGTATAGGAAAATCACAATTAAGTTCCAAAAATAATTTAATTGGCGGCAGTGAGATCTCAAAAATTCAGTAGAAATATGAGTTGAAAATTATTCATTCCTTTGCAATTATTGAAGTTTTAATTGCGAATAACTGGGTGTGACCTATAAGACTCCTTAGATATATATACCTAATTGTAATTGATACTCTCATGTTAATCACTATCTGAATTGATACTCACCGCTCATTTTTTTTTAAAAAAAATTGTTCAAATGAATTTTTTTTTTAATCAAAAGAACCGTAAATGTTGTTATTCTGTGAGACTAACGATTGTAGCTTCATTGAAATTTTCAGAAGATTCGAAAGAGAGAATATTACGATGGAATATGTTTGAGTCTCCTTCTGGAATTGTGGATCTTTTGAGGGCTCTCGTCTTCAGCTTGCAAATTACTGAGCTTGAAATCTTCGATAACACTACTCTCCAAGCGGTATGAGTCCTCAAAACTCTTAATTACACTCAAATATATAAATAAATCTTCTACTGAAGAAGTAAATAAAAACATTTCTATTACAAAAAGGATAAATGTGCAAATTTGCTTTGGAAGTTTTCCTTTATGAGCAATGTTGTTCCAAAAAAATTTTAAGAAGTAATATTGCCCATTGTCGTTAAAAAGTTAACGGTTAACATCAAAATGGAACAATATTACTCTATTTTAAAACTTTCAAGATGACATTACTGCTCACAAATTAAAAACTTCCCAAGAAAAAAAAAATATACCCCTTAGTTAACCCTTACAAAAATATATGAACAGTTTAAATGAGACGTGCTTTTTTGTGGGCCAATATTTTAGGTAAGCAACGATGTCCTAAAGACCAAGAATCTTTTACTGTTCATTTCTGGTCTGGACAACATCGAAGACGAGATTTGGGTTTTGAAATCTATCCACAAAGCATTCACAAAAGACAAAAAGAAGCAAAATTATCAAATTCTGTGGGTTCCAGTGGTGGAGGAAACTGAAATAAGTGATGATCATAAAAAGAAGTTCAGCCATCTCAAATCAAAGATGCCATGGTACGTCTTAGAGAACCTGTTCGTCATTAAAGGCAAGATGGTATTAGAGCAGGAGTGGCATTACCAGGGAAAGCCTATGGTCGTCGTCACAAATCCTAGAGGTCAAGTGATTCACAGAAATGCAATGCACATGATCTTCGTATGGAAGATTGAAGCATTCCCATTTTCACCTGAGGTTGAAGAAAGACTCTCCCTTCACTGGAACTGGTTTTGGAAAGAAACAATCAATGTTCTCCCAGAGACTGGAAAATGGGTGAGCACTTTTCGTTACTATTGAAAAAAATGTGTGTGTTTTCATAAAATGCCTTTTCACCATTTGCATTGGTGGAAAACCCTTAATAAATAAATGCAATCAATAATAGGGCTGATTTGGGAGAAAATTTAGGATGAAAGAGAAGTTAGAGACGGTTTGCTGTGGGTCAAAATTTAGAGGCTGAAGGAAAAGTTATTCAAGTATTTCATCTACGTTACCGGATCTCAGATTCGATTCAAGTATCTTGTTTCCTGGAAAACTAACTCAGCTAATAATATTATGATGTGCAGATTCAGGAGGACAAGTACATCTTCATTTATGGAGGAACTGACATTGCTAGGACCCAAAGCATTGGCACACTGTTAGACTGCATTAAGAAGGACACAATCGTCATGCAAGCAGAAGCCATAATCGAACATTTCAACTTCTCAAAGCTTGATCAAGCCTCTGTGTCCAGTTTCTGGAACAACATCACCAACTCCATGTTAAGCCGATTATTCCAAAACAAGAACCATGAACAAGACGCTGTGCTTAAAGAGATCATAACTTTAATTTCATACAGAAACGACAAAGCTTGGGCTATTCTGAGCAAAGGCAACAAAGTGCTGATTCTAGGGTTTGATCCGCTGATAACGAGCGTATTGGAAGATTTCAGTGAATGGAGAGAGAACATTCAAGTGCTTCAAGGTTTCGATAATGCATTTATAGAGTACTACAGTAGAAAGCAGGGTGATGTTCCACCTCGTTGTGTCCACTTCCAATTGAGCGACCTACGATCAGGAGTTCCTTTCACCCCGATCATTTGCCCTGAGCCATCTTGTAAGAAGAAGATCATGGAGGTTGAAATTGTGAGCTACAAGTGTTGCCATGGGATTCATGATCATGATGCAGCATCGGAGAACGTGAACGGTGTGATTGGGCCGATGACCCCAATTCTGAAAACCAAATGGACTCCATGAACATGGATCCGTGAACTTTGCTGCTTTGTCTACTGTTGCTTTAACATCATATTGAATAAATTATCTCTGTGTGTGTTTTAATTAAGTTCTTTATGTCCCTTTGTTTGTGCCATGTGGGTACCAATTAGCTTGTCTGGTTCTGTACGGATCTTATATGATAGCCTATCATGTGATCCACTTCAATAAATAATCAAGTTATGATTAAGCTATTATATCTTTTACTTCAACAAGTTACAAACTTGTTTTTCTTCAGTCTGTCGTAGGTGGATTGTACTATTTGATTACAAGAATAGGTAACCTAAATTTAGAGAGGTATAGGATATATGTAGCCTTATCCTTGAAAACGGAGAGGTTCCCCCCCCCCCCAAAAAAACCTAATAAACAAAAGTGTTATAGAATAAGATGTGTGGTGTGGATGTTCTTATGACTCATAGGATTCCACTTCATAACATTATGCTCTTTAATCTCACAAATTAAAGAGTTTTAAGTATGTGTTTCCTATAACCCCCTATTGTCCATTAAATTCCTTAATACCCTTGTAACTCATTTGCTTTGTGATCAATGCCTTGGACCCTATAAATAGGGACAATGTAGTAAGCTTTTGCACACACAAGTGATCAAGAGGATACACTTTTCTCTCTCAATTTCTTCTTCTATCTTTCTCTTCTTCTACTCTCAAACTCTCTCTCATTTTATAATACGTTATCAGCACGATAGTTCTAACAAAGGTATACTTATCTCAAAGTTACCTTAACAATTTTCTATTCTTTCTCTTATTGTATATTCAATTTATATACTCTTGATCAATCTATAATAATCTGGTGAGCCACTATATGGAATTAGTTAATTCTTTTACCGGATGTTTTAAAACATCGGATTCCATGGCTAGGATTGGAGATTGTTGTTGCTATATCATTCTAATTTTCTTTATCAGTTATTTATATTATTATTGTTATTTTAAAATATGACCTAAAGTCATATCATTTTGATATCATATGGCCAGAAGCCATATGTTGTACAATATAGCCAGAAGCTATATTCTTCTTATTATATGCCAGAAGTTATATAATACTAATTTGTCATCACTGGCCTGAAGCTATGAGACTTCTAATGTGTCATCACTGGCTTAAAGCCATGAGACTTTTAATTTTTTTATATTTTATTATTTCTTATCTTTAATAATTTCTTGTATTTATCATTCTTATTATTGCCATTTATTGCTATTTATTTATTTTTATTGTTATTTACTCATTGTTCTTGTAACTTATATTTACTTTCACTCCCACTCCCAATTTATCTTTCATTTTTTTATTCTTTATTCATTTTATTATGGTTATACTCACATCACTATCACTTATATATATATATATATCAATATATATGTATATGTATGTATGTTACCCTAATATTAACTTTATGGTTATCATTGTTTATTATTTTTTCCTTCTTTCTACTTCTTCTTTATATATTTATTCATATTGTGATATTAGTTATATTGTCACATATATACTTATTTATTTATTGCTACATCAATATTTATTGGTGTGTGTATATATATTTCCCTACATCCCTATATATATATTTCCATCCCCCTTCTATAGATATTTATTTCATATTGTCATATTATATTATTTATTTACACTTCATTTATTTATTTGATATCTATATTTTGTTGTTTTAATTCTATTGTTATTTATATATTAAGCTATTTCATTTTATTTATACTTCATTTATTTCTGTTATTTATTTTAACTTTTTGTTATCTTTAATCATCATTTTGTTTATTTATCATTATATTTTTTTTATCACTTTCCTTTTATCATTATTTACATTTTGTTTATTTATTTTACATTTTATTATCACATTTATTATTTGTTCCTTATTTATGTTATTTGTTTCTTTATTTATTATTTCATAGTAGTTTTAATTCTTTTAATTATACATACATATGTGTGTGTGTGTGTGTGATTATCTTGCTTGTTTTTACACATGTATATTTATGTTTTGTTAGGATGGCCGACACCCAAGAGGGGGGGTGAATTGGGTGTTTCAAAAATTTTCTATTCAAACCTTGATTAAGCAAAATATCCAAATCATAAGTTGATAAAAATAGATAATGATATCGGATAGAGTAAGAACGAAATCATTAGAAATTAATGAAGATGAAAGAAGAATGAGCACACAGAGATTTATCCTGGTTCGGTCCTCTCTGACCTACGTCTAGTCCTCAGACTCATCTGAGATTTACAATTCACTATATCATCCAAGTTTAACCAGGTACTTGAAAAACCATTACAACCACATATTCAATGTAACACATACACAGGCTATTTCAAGTTTGTAACCGTGGGTACTTGAGAACCCCATAAACTTTTCCAGGTATTTAAGAAACCCATTCAAGTTTGTAACTGTTGGTACTTGAGAAACCCCACAAATTTAACTGGACATTTGTGAAACCAATTCAAGATTTACGAAGGTACTTGAGGACCTTTACAATCACTCCCCCTTACCACATGTAAGGTTACACTCTATTTCACTCAGGTCTATCCTAAGTTACTCTCAAAGGTTGGGATGATTTTATCTGGGAAATACTTCACTCTATGAAGTGGATTGTATCATCACTAAAGCTCTCGGAGAAGCAGAGTCCTAATGTTGTTGTGTGATTTCACACTCTACGTGTTGTGCTTGGTGACTCCGTATACTTCCTCTCTTTTTCTGTTAGCTGCTTCCTCTTATTTATAGATGTTGTCAAAATATAGCCGTTGGAGAGGAGCGCCATATTTTTCCGTTGTCTCTGGCTCGTGTTCTGTTTCTAAAAAATATAGCCGTTTGAGTGGAGCGTCCTATTTTTCCGTTGGCTTTGGCTCTTGTGTTCTATCTTTCAAACTTGTAATCTGTTCTGACAATATTTGATTATTGAAAGATAATTGAACAGCCATTGTGGAGTTGTCCGACAATATTTCATGCTTCTGACACGTCTGGTCATTTCTGTGATTTTTGTCGGTTGAGCATTTTTCTGTGAGACAATCAAGCAACCCATTCTCTGTTAATAAGTAAAAAGAATAAGCATTTATGAGTGCAGATGAGATTCAAATAAATGTAGTATGAAGAAGGAAAGATTTGAGATCATCATCACGCTGCGAAACTGTCAGAAAAGCAAACTCGAGTTTTGCTTCCTCATAACTCGAGTTATTGAAGAATTTTCAAAGTAAAAAATCTCATAACTTTTGTTGTAACTCGAGTTTTAATAAGAGTTTTGATAAAACTTGAGTTACAGAACATAAAACTCGATTTTCAGAAGTTCTAGGAAGTCACGTTATGAAGCACTCTTTGAAACTCGGGTTCCAGTAGCCAAAACTTCAAGTTTTAGATGTTTGAAATCATAACTTTCATTGTAACTCGAGTTTCCTTGGAAGTTTTAATTTTAGAAGAAGTTTTTCATCGTGAAACTCGAGTTCCAGTTGGAAAACTTCAAGTTATAAGATTTTCAAAAACATAACTTTTATATGTAACTCGAGTTGCATTGGAAGTTTTACGTTTAAAACAAGTTTTTCTCTCGAAACTCGAGTTCCAGTTGGCCAAACTTGAGTTCTATGAAAACTCTAAGCGTAACTTCAAGTTTGGAAGGAAGTTTTGAAGTTCAGTGTTGCGCCTCAGCTCGAAACTCGAGTTCCAGTATCTCAAAACTCGAGTTCTGTCAAAACTTTTAATGTAACTCGAGTTCTGAAAGGAAGTTTTGGATTCTCTCTCTTCGAAACTCGAGTTCTGATGCTCATAACTCGAGTTATGATGAAAACTTCTTGTCAAACTCAAGTTTTACTTGAAAGTTACGTGAAAAAAGCAAGTTCGATGCCCGAAACTCGAGTTCTGTATACCAAAACTCGAGTTTAGCAAGTTCCATGCCCGAAACTCGAGTTCCATAAGCCATAACTCGAGTTTTACTTCAAAAAGTTGTGAAGAACCAAGGTTGAAGCCTGAGACTCGAGTTCTGGAGACGGAAACTCGAGTTCTGTTCATGACTCAGCACATGTTTCAGGTTTCAGCACAAAGCTCAACTTGTAACGGCCATAACTCTCTCAATTCAACTCCAAACTTTACAAATAAGATATCCTTGGAAATCTCTTTGAATCTAATTTCAAATGAAAGAAGAAGCAGTTCAAAATATTTTGTATTGCGAAAGTTATGGTAGTCACAATAAGCACAGGTCAGTGATAAAGCGCTAAATCTGACCACCAAGATTTAGAAAACCATATCTCCTTCATATGAAATTATTTGATTTTGTTCTTGATGTATATAAACCGCATTTTGAGTCTAGTTTCATATGAAACTGGTTTCACATCAATCGGACGTGTGGTTTGGGAGATATAGCCAAAATACTGAACACACGTAAAGCTGAGACAGAAACAGAGCCGAATAGAGGAGCTCGAAACTCGAGTTTTAACTTCTTAAAACTCGAGTTTTGGGTCACAAATCCCAAAACTTGATTCTAAACTCGAGTTCCACTTCAAGTTTTGATTCATAAAACTTCAAACACTCATTTAACTCGAGTTTATGAGTCAGGACTCAAGTTTTGACTTCCAGAAACAATTTTGAGCATCCAAATGAAGGTTAGATGATATGTAACTCAATGTATGATGATATAACATATATGTAAACTACAAATTGAGTTATATA
>QFDD01002049.1:0-26799 GCA_006871305.1 Vachellia collinsii | reverse complement strand
GATGCGTGGCAAGTCAATGTGGGGGTTTGCCCCTTGCTATTGTTACGATCGCAAGAAGCATGAAGGGAAAAGAACACATAAGAGAATGGAAGCATTTGTTTCAGTGTCTTCAAAACTTGGACAATGGGCAATACCATATGGTTGAGAAGCTATTTCCGGTGTTGAAATCTAGCTATTATTGTTTAAATAATAAATTACAAAGGTTTTTTCTGTACTATGCATTAAGTGCCAATAAACGTCTTAATGATAGGGATGTTGAGTCTTTCGTCAGAAGATTTTTCTATTGGGGATGGACATATGAGACAAAGAGCTTAGAGATGCAACATAATGAAGGTTACACCATGTTGGATATATTAAAAAAAAATAGCTTGTTGATGGGACAAAATGGGCAATGGAAAATGCACACTTTGCTTAGGGGCATGGCTATTGATATTGCAAAGAAGACCGATGAAATTATGGCAAAACCTTGTATGAATTTGATGGAATTACCAGAGAATGAAGAATGGAAAGAAAATCTTCAGAAGATTTTTTTTAGTGAAAGCAACATACAGAAAATTCCAAATGGCACATGTCCTAAGTGCCCTAAACTTTCCACACTGCTTTTAGATCGTAATTACGACCTCGAAAGGATTCCAGATGATTTTTTCAACAACATGCCTGCTCTTAAAATGCTAGACTTGTCAAGAACTGGCATTGAGCGTTTGCCCGAATCTATATCTAACTTGGAATGCCTTACTATTTTATTACTTTCATCATGTGAAGGATTGAGTTACGTCCCATCATTAGCAAAACTTCAACGGTTAATAGAGTTGGACCTTTCATTTACTGCAATCACTGAATCACCTGATGGCTTGGAAATGTTGGCCAATCTTAGATTTTTGAATCTAGAAGGTACACATCAGTTGAAAATCTCATCATCAACAATATCCAAAATGACGAATCTACAGTCTCTTAGGTTGATGAACAAGATCCCAAAAACAGTAGATGTGAGTGCACAAGATCTACAAGGTTTGAGAAGGTTGGAAGTTATTTCAGTCAACTTTAGTGACATTGACGTGTTTAATGCCTATGTTCAGAGCTTCTCAGACAGGGACCGTGTACTCAAAAGTTATTGTCTAAGTCTAGCTACGTTGTATCATTCTGCTTTCTTTTTTGGTAGACGTGAAGCCTCTTCCTTAAAAAGGGCTGTTTTAAGTGGCATTGATTTGGCTGAAAGAGCTGTGGTACTTCCAGAAGACATTAATGAGTTGTTTATAAGCAGCTGTAACCATGGGACAAGGACAACATGCTTATGCCATTCTCTATCATTCCGTAAAAATGATAGTAATTTACCCATAATTGAATGTTTGAAAATAAGTAGGTGTGATAAGTTGGAGTACTTGTGTTGTGTCTCTTCCACTTGCTTGTTTTGGTCTCGTGTCAAATTGGTTCAAAAGTTGTTCCTCAATTCGTTGGAAGACTTGAAGCAAATAATGTCAGACTCGAAACAAATAATGATACCATTCCCGAACAGGCCATTTCCTTACCTAAAAGATCTCTGTATTTTTGGATGCAACAGAGTGAAGATTCTGATGACGCCGGAATTATTAGCACACCTCCAAAACCTAGAGACCATTTCCATTAGAAGTTGTAAATCCATGGAAGAAATAGTTGGGGAGAATGATGGTGGCGGGAGCATTGTTAAGCGTACTATCACCCTTCCCAAAGTGAGATCTGTGAAATTAAAGTACGTACCAGAATTAACTTCGTTATTCAGAGGAATTATGCTATGTCCTTCTCTCAAGAATTTTCAAGCCGTCGGTTGTACGAAACTATGCAGCCCTCCTCATATAGAGATCGTAGAAGGATATAAGATTCAGATGCTGTTGCTGCATCCGATTTTCGGCGGCGGATACTGTTGGAAATGTGATAATCAGGTTCATATCTTCTTCAAAATTCGACTTCCCTTTATTATATAGATACCATTTCATAATTTGTCTGCTTATATGGTATACGTATCTCAACATTATCGTTTCCTTTGATTGTTTTATTTTCCCGTATTTTGATTTTAAATATTTGTCAAGAATTTATATCAAATTTTAAATTTGTCTATAGAATCGCTCCCCTCTATATCTTGTTTTTCCCCCTCTGTTCCCACTCGTTTGGATTTAACCCATAATACATCATTTTAGAGATGACAAAAATTGAATGCATATCCATGTTGGAGTCACTGCCCAAAAAAAAAAAACTCGTGCCCAAAATATGAGTGACAATCAGATGGCCCTGCGTCAGAAGCATGACATTATTTTCTTTATTTTCTTTGTAGCTTATGCATTCAAATGATGAGAGAAATTAATGTAGAAGAGAAAATTCATCAGTTTGTTTTTATTCACTTGAGTTTCTGAATTGAACTTGGGATGTTACACAAAATAGTTGCAGTATACATAAGGCTTTCAGGTTTTTAAATAATTGCCGTCGCTGGAATCAATTAAGATGACGGCCAAGTCCTAACTGGCCAATTTGTCACTGTTAACTGTTCTCTTTTGTGCTTGATATAGTTGTGACTATGGCTTACATAAACTTGATCTGATCAGGACGAAGATGAAGATGAAGATGATGAAGACGATGATGAAGAAGATGATGAAGAGGAAGATGAAGATGAAGATGAAGAGGGACAGGAAGAGGAAGAGGAAGAAGACTACTTGAATAAAATTGTGTTTCTTTAATTTTCATGGCTCTTGTTCTGTAGAAGTATCCCCTACCACATTAAATTATAGGACTCCATCTAGACTTTTGAAAATTTGGATGTACGTGTCATTTGTAGGTGATGGGATATGGAATAAATTGAGGATCCGCAAAGATTTAAAGACTATCTATTTAATATCACAGATTTGATTTGATTTAAATCAGCAATTATTTTGAATTTTGAATTGATTTGACAATATCTTAGTATCGTGAATTTGATTCGATTCGATTTAGCAATATTTTTATTCTATTTTGTTTAAGTTCCTTGTCATTAATTTTTAGGATTAGGTTGAGATCTATAAATAGCACCTCAATTCATTTACTTTGTACGTTTTAATTTATTGAATAATATTGAGTTTTTCATCCTCTCAATTCGTTTTTTTTTTATTCATTTGGTTTCTTCGTCCATAGGCATCCTCTAAACCCATAACTTAAATTGAGTAGTATGCGTCATAGGGTTTTAGGGTGTTTTTAGAAGCCTAAAAAAGGCTCTCAAGTACCAACAAGAGTTGGTCCGAGTGGTAAGTGGCTCGGTCCTCCGTAAGGATGAAAACGCGTGTTCGATTCCCGGGAAGCGCTCTTGTTGGGAGAGGTGAGACCCGACCTATATG
Source organism: Vachellia collinsii (assembly GCA_006871305.1). Taxonomy (NCBI): domain Eukaryota; kingdom Viridiplantae; phylum Streptophyta; class Magnoliopsida; order Fabales; family Fabaceae; genus Vachellia; species Vachellia collinsii. Next base: position 23,464 of record QFDD01002049.1, on the reverse strand, counting down.
GGCCGCACTCTAAGCCTCGAATCCGGATTAGTCTGGCTGCCCCAGTTTGGTGGCCCAGGACACCAGGTGGTGGCGGCTCTCCCCCAAGGGGAGGGACTTAAAACCGATCCATCAAAAAAAAAAAAAAAAAGGCTCTCAAGTTGCCCCACCTAAAAAGTGAAAGCTCTATTCAACAAACATAACCTTCAGAGACCTTTGAATTTCTATAAGGAGGTGAAGTTCTAAGATAAATAGAGTAATGAATTTAAATAAACAATAAGAAATAATAAAATAGGAGGCAACAATCCTTTTTTTTTTTGTGCGTTTTCTCTGTTTTTTTTTCACCTTTTTTGGTTTTTTTTCCTTTTAATTTTGTCACGCTTTTTTTTTCTTTTTCTCTTTGTGTAACGTTTTTTCTCCTTTTTTCCCCCTTTTCTTACCTTTTCCTTGAAATAAAATCAATAAGCAAAAACAATAAAGAGATAATCAAGTGATATATCAAATAAGAGTCTAAAATTAAAAATTTTACCCTCAATAATTCTATATAGTAATTCTTAACTCTAGAAAAGCTTAGAATAGTAAACTACACACAATAGCAAAAAATGCTATTGTGAAACTTTGAAACACTATGGGGATTTTAAGAGTTAAGTTGAAAGGTTTATGCGAGCAGAAGAGAAGTGAGAGCCTTTTTCTATTTAAGAGAGATTTTTAGAGGTCTAGACAATGAAGAGAAGTAGAACTAAGCTTTGATACTAATTGATGCAAGACGAGGAAAGGAAAAGGAAGAGGAGAGAGGAGAATGATAGAGAATAGAGGGGGGAGGATAGCATGAAAGAGGAAAAAACCAGACGAATGAGGAAGAAGAGAATTGAGAGAAGGGAAACTTAATATTATTCAATTAATCAAAACGTATAAAACAAATAAGTTGATATGCTATTTATATACCTCAACCTAACCCTAAAAATTAATGACAAGGGAACTAAAGCAAATACAATAAAAATGATATTGCTAAATCAAATCAAATTATGATATTAAAATATTGTCAAATCAATTCAAAATTCAAAATAACTGCTAATTTAAATCAAATCAAATCTGCGATATTAAATAGATAGTCTTCAAATCCCACAAAAATGAGTATTGTGCTACAAAATCAAATGGGATATATAAGTTTCAGATACAGAATATTTAGACTAGATGTTGAAAAATCACAGAAATAAAAACACAACATAAATAAAATTATCCCATCGTGATTACCCCTTGCCCAAAAATTCTCCACTCACCAGCATTAGAGTGTGGTGGCAATCAAAACTCCGACTGCCAACGGTGGTGACAACTGACAACCAAAGCTCCAGAGATGGAGGGAATTTGTTTTGTTTTGTTTTGTTTTTTTGTTTTTTGTGAAAGGAGGGAGTTTCTTTTACATGAGGGCAATTAGGCCATTTCACAAAATAGAGGAACTTAACTTTAAGACAGTCTCTAAATACTTCAAAAGAAATAAGCTATTCTGGGGGACCATTAAGAAAATCTCATATTTGGGTGGTTATGTCTTTTCTCCTAATGAAAAATGGGTTTCATCACGTCAATTTAAAAAAGAAAAATTTAACCAGTAAGGATTTTTTAGTGAAAAAGGATAGTCCCTTACAAAATTACCTTTAATTGGAAGATACATTGGTGGTGATCAAGGGTAAATTTATCTTTTCAAAATTCAAAATAAATCACTCACAGATCTCTTGGGATTTCATATCAATTTAATGATTGGATTTGATTTGTGATAATTTATTTTCCTGAGAATTTCAGTGTAATTCACCCTTTAAAATATTTCAATTTTTCTTGTTTTGAGAATAGTTTTGAAATTTATTTGAATTTAATTTTATAATGTTATCACAAAAAAAGGCTGACTTTGTAGCGGTTATTTTATGCATTTATCGTGGTTTTTAACCACAACAAGCGTATTGATAGCGGTTTACAAAACTACTGCAAAACTCACCGTGACAATAGGTTTAGCAGCGGTTTTAGTGAACTGATATGCACATAAGAAAAACCGCTATTATTTTGCAGCGTTTTATAACCGCAACAAATGAAAACGATGCAATATTTGTAGCGGTTTTAAAACCGCTACTAATATTTAATTATGAAAAAATGAAAAAAATTATTGTAGCGGTCAAAGAAACCGCTACAAAATAAAAAAAACATAGAAAAATTAGTAGCCGTTTTTAAACCGCTACTAAATTTGACATAAAATTAGATTTTCTGTCAAATATTAAAATTTTGAAAATTCTCGTCAATATTTTGCGAGTGGTTTTAAACCGCTACAAGTGTCATCCTCAGAAATCAAAATATCCTGCCATAATTCTGTCATGAAGGATATTTGTAGCGTTTATTAAAACTGCTACTAATGTTTCTAAAATTTTTTAAAAAATTACAATATTTTACTCATAATAATTATTTAATCATAAAAAAATTGATTATAATTATAGAAAGTAGGTTATTAATAATAAATAATTAATTCAAAATTAAATAGTAGTCATTAAATAATATATATTGTATAATGTAATGATACAAAAAAACCTGAAAAAAAAAAAGAATAAAGCATTAGGATATCAAAAAGAATATTAGTAAATTAAATAAAGAAAAGTTGCACAAAAAAAAGATAATTAATATTATTGAAATACAAAATGAAGATAAATTGTCAGAAGTACTACCTACAAAAAGTGCCATTGTCAGAAGCTTTACTTGAATCCAACCTTAGATATATTTTAAAACGATGAGTAAGGGAGGAAGACAAAATAAGTGAGGGAAAAGTGAGAAGTGTAGAAAACAAAATGGGCTGGAAAGGGCATTTATAGGATGTCTTGCAGGAATTAGCAGCGGTTTATGTCACAGTTTTTTGCAACGGTTCTATTTGCAGTGGTTTATTTAGCAGCGTTTTGTGCCGCGGTTTTTTGCAGCGGTTTCGAGGATTTTGTAGCGGTTTTGAACCACTACTAAGTTTCTCTGTTTTAAAAAAATTGAATTACTTGAAACAAATTACATACATATATACATATATATTACGTACCTGAATTATTTATTCATCGTCATCTGTCCTGACAAAGGGTAAATCTTCATCTCCTTTGGGGAAGAAGTTTTCAAAATAAATAGGATACAATGGCTCTGTCTGATAGATGATGTGTTCATTACTATCACCCATATCATAAAGATCTTTAGGCTTAAGATGAACGACCATACTCCAATCTTTATGTTTCTCATCCTCCACATAATAAACCTATTGTACCTTTGATGCTAGAATATATGGCTCATCGTCTGGAGATTCACCTGTGTGAATAAGTCTTGAAAAATTCACGGATGTGATTCCCAACTCATCAATAGTGAATCCACGAGGAGTTGTCGTATTTGCCCAGGAGCACTTGAATAATGTGAAAGTAAAGTGCCCCTGATAATTCAATTCGATTATATCAACTAATTTCCCATAGTAGGGGACACCATCGAAATGCATGTCACCGTCACTGCTACTCTCATAACTTCTTGTACTAAAAGTTCCAAAAACTCTGGAAGTCTGGGTGTGAGAACCTTGGTTGCGTGAAACTATGCAAAACTTGAACCTGTTAACATTGTATGCAGTAAACCTTTTCGCATTCTGGAGGGGACCCATTGCAAGACATGTCAAATCAATTGGGTGGGAGTTGTCGTAATTGCATATTCGGCGTGCAAACCAACTGGGAAATTCTCTATGCACCCTTCAGTCAACTTCAACGGATGTTGGTGTCTGAATACGTAGTTGACGCTTGACATAACTTCAAAACTCTCTATTATGATTAAGCATGATATGAGTGGATAAAATATAATTTGAATTTATAAAATAATAAGTTAGTCTTGATACTCATTAAATGCAAGGATCAACTTGACTGCAATTGATCAGGACATGTTTGTGTGCTTATAGGATCTCATTAGAAGTGAGGTTGAAGTATTAATATCCTCTAATTGGTCTCCCAACAGGAGGGAACAAACTCGTTGATATTGACAGACCAACATCATCAAGCAATCATAAACACGAGGACGAAGGTTGAAAGATGTCTTGATGTTATCAAAGTACTGTGAGCAGAAGTTGAGGACCTCAATTCTTATATAACATTCTGCTATTAAACCCTCAGGCCATGTCTTATTCCTCACACATGACTTCAACTTCTATAAGAACCTGTAATAAGTTAATAACATGTAGACAAGGGAGTAATTAGTAGTGATGTACCGATGTGTGTGCACCTGCGCCTCCACCTCCTGTCAGACCTCCTCTCTAAGCTTAGCGTGCAGAGACTCTCGGTCCACATCGGAATCGCTATGTTTCCTGGGTCCTGATGTGGTTGCCTGTGATGTAGCAGCAGAAGATGAAGTCTCAGCTTCATATTTGCTACTCTCGAAGACTCTGGTCCTTGTCGCCCCAAATCTGAAGCATGGTAGTCACCCTGGGTGCTGATCACGTCCTTCCATGGCCGTCTTGAATAAGGCAGTGGGGTCCAAAGCTGACTCCTTGGACTCCTTGGGCTCAGTGTTAGTTCACTGCATACACTCTTGAAATAGAAAGAAGATATTAAATACTTGTGCAAAATACAATAAAAATTAATAAACATGTTAAACTTACAATAATTTGTTCAATTTCCTCGGATAATGAAGTTCCGTCATTGTTCCTGTGGGTGGCCACATATATATCCCTATATGTGGCCCTCTAACCCTCCCTCCTTACTGTCTCATCCTAAATAAACAGAACGAACAATTTAGATAACAACTAACAAACAAGAAACATAAATTAATTTCATATTTACCATCTCAGCATAAGTGCAGAAGAATGGCTTCGATCCTACAGTATGATGGATCGTCTGACAAGTGTGGCTCTATGCAGCTCACCTGGACATAGCCATACAGCCCGGTGACCTCCTCCACCAAACAAATCTTGCCCAGCTTTCGGGTTAGACCGGGCCAAGTACATCTGCTACTAACTCCTGCGTACTCTGCGTGCCATCCCGGTTCTTCAAGTGGTACAGGCGATTTCGCTTGTTCTTCCACCCCTCTCCCATCTTTGAGATGGAATAATCTTTGTACGCATCCTGCACAGCAAATTTAGATTGCAACAATTAACATATAAAAGTTAATCAATATTTCATAAGAAAATAATAACTTAATTTAAATATATATATATATTAAAATCATACCTTGACTTTCTTCTCCCAAACCTAATCCTTATCTTCTTTCTGAACCCTCTTCCATATCTCTACGCTGATGTCAAATTGATCATAATTCCCTCCTTGCTCAGAGAGGTAGTGGTGGTATAGCTGACTGGCTTTCTCGATCGGTTGTCGTGTCAGCTCATTCCATGGCACCACTATCCGATGGCCAGCATCGAGCTGGGAAACATCTCTTAATGCCAGCTTCCTCTTCTGCACCAGCCTTGTCAGATCTGCATATTTCATTCCATCATTAACATTCTAAAATAAATTTGAATAAAAAAAATAGAAATTTAAACTGCTCACCCTGAATGTCCACTTCAAAACTAGTGGACCATGAAGCAGAAGGGCATGGGAATCCCTCATCGCCAGCGATATCTTCACCCTCAAAGTTCTCAGTCGCCTTGACAGAGATATCTCCAAGTTCGAAATCCTCAACGTTGAGATATGTATGCTTTGGATTGGCTTCAACATAGCCAACATCCGAGATCTCCTGATCATTAGCGCCCCTGCGACCCAAGATGTCGTCATGAGGAATTATATGCTCTTTACCAGGTTTACGAGTAGGATCGGGACTGGACATTTATATTTAAATAAAAAAGAAAAAATTAAAATAAAGTGATAAAAATTTAAAAAAAAAAAAACTAAATTACAATGAAATACAACTAAAATAAAAAAACTAAATATAAATTAAAATAAAAAACCTAAATTAAATAAATAAAAAATACAAACAAAATTAAAGTTAAATAAAAATTAAAAAGTAAATTAAAATAACTACTACAAAAGAACCAAATAAACTAAAAATTTAAATAAAGTAGAAAGTAAGTTTAAAGAAAATAAAAATGATAAACTAAATTAAAATAAATTCCACAGTAACAATATAAATTAAAACATATTAAAAATAAATAAATTAAAATTCAAAATTAAATTAAATAGATTAAAATAAATTAAAAAAACTACATTAAAATATATTATAACAAAATAATTAAAAGAAATACATACAAAAAACTAAATTAAACTATATTATAAAAAAATAAAACGAAATAAAAAAATAATAATTAAAAATTATGTAAATAAAATTAAATTAAAAAATATCAACATATTCATCTCTGCCGAAAGAAAAGATCTACCTTCCGAAGGTAATAAGTTGATTTGCACCTCTCCAACTCTCCAAAATTCTTTCGATGTGACGTTTTTATAAAAAGAAAATGGAAGGTTGCACTTTATGTAGGCGGTGACATTAGCAGTGGTTTTACTAAAACCGCTGCAAACTCTAGAGACGTATCGGAAAACGCATAGCTTTGTAGCGATTTTTCAAGAACCGTTGTTAAATGGGAGGGAATCTGTGATCTTTCGAATTTGCAGCAATTTGACCATAAAAAACCACTGCAAAAAATAATGGCATGTTTAAAAATCCTGCTGGTTTTGTAGCGGTTACAAAAACCGCTACAAATTAGAGACCCTTCGAATTTTGCAACGGTTATTTCTCCAAAAACCACTACAAATTTGCTATAATTTTGACCCGTCCTTTCCACCAATTTTTGTAACGGTTTATAACCACTACTAATATGTTGACCTCGTTAACACTTCCTTATCGCCGCAAATTTGTAGTGGTTTATGCTATAACCGCTACAAAGTTAAGATTTTGTAGCGGTTTACAAAACCGCTACAAAATATCCACTACAAATATCACTTTTTTTTGTAGTATGTTCATGTCATAAAACTTTGTGAATTTGGAATTAGATTTTCATGATAGTTTATTTAGAATTTCAAATAATTAAAATCTACCCAGATTATTCCAAATGTCAACCGTCCTTCTCAAATACTTCTATATATCTTAACATGTGGGAAAATCATACAAACAGGACAACACGATATTAACGGGGAAAATGACAGAAAAAGATGTTTGAAAAATGTGAAATGATAGAGAGGTGTGAGAAGATTTGCAAATGAAAATGAAGGAACCAGGTCTCAAAATGGCATTTTAAAATTTGAGAAAAAGAGATAAAATAAGGGGGGAAACAGAAATGACTCTTAGTTATTTTTAAAATGTTCTCAACCATCCCACTAATGGTTGGATACTGTCGGTCACCGGCTTCCACCGATAAACCCCCTCTGGCGGTGGAGCTCCTTCGTAAAGCAAAATTGGTAATCCATAAAGGAATATTGGTATTCTTCATATAAAACTTGAGAATGAATTGAGAGTGAGGATTTGTTACTCAATAAAAGAAAGTTAATAATATCTAATGAAATGTTGGTAAATCTTATATAAAATTTGTGAATGAGCTAAAAGTGTGGTTTGGTTACTTGGTTAAAAAGCGACGGTAATAGCTAATTAAATGTAGAAAATGCCTTAACAATACTTGTTGGTAAACGGACTGAAAATGTGGATTCGTTACTTGATAGACAAAACTTGGTAATACTTAATTAAATGTGGAGACTGTCTTAAGAAAAATTAAGAATGAGTTATAGTCAAATCTAATGTTTACTTGTATTTCTTTTTTGCAATATATATTGAATTGCATTGGGCCACCAATGTTTTTGGAATTCAAGTGGTATTGGAAGCCAAGAAAGAAGAAAGTGAAGTGCAAACTCTTCCTCGTGCGACCACACCCGAGCCCAATTTCGTATCCCAAATTTCCCAAAGTACCTCTTCCAGAACCAGCTGTTCCAAGTGTATTCAACACGACAATTTCAACAGTGTACAATCAACAAACAAACCTAGATGGGGCATCAAACAACCCTCATCACTTGTCCACTCTTCTCCATGCAACCCTTCTCCATAGCCTATCCCTTCGTCAAACACTCCTCAGCTAGGTCTCCCCAAATTTCCTCCCTCCTGCATCAATGGATGCATGTGACAACTCTGCACTACCTCCTTCCGGTGTCAATGCCTGCACGCCACAGCTCTGCCCTAGCTTCTTCCACAGAGTAGTCGGGTTACGATGGACAATAATGATACCTATGTTTAGCAAAAAAAGGAAAGGAAGCCCTACAACTCAGCAGTCAAGCTGTCTCCTTCCCCAACTCAGTACGTGAATTACAGATTGGTCTCCGAATTAGGAAATGTGGCTTGCAGTCATTATGGAGTAAAAATATAAGAAAGGAAAAAAAATCTCACTTATTATGATTGGGTCTTAGGTTAGGAAATGCCATTAAGATCAATCCTACAAGATTTGGATTGATCTATTCTTTTTAACCTTTTTTTTTTTTTTTGCCCTTTCATTCGTTGCCTTTGTGTTTGATCTTCGTTTTCTCTTTCTCCTTCGCTTCACCTGTATATCTTGCCTTTTTCTCCCCTTGCACTGAAATCGGCCACGCATTCTTTATATGTTTGATTTTTATTCTATATGGTATAAACATGTTTGACGCTTTTGTCATTGATTACCTCCGTGATCTATATTCAATATAAGCATACCCAATGATGCTTAAATCATTGATGCTTTGTTAACTAATTAAGCTTAAGTGGTAATGTAAGCTTACCAAATGATTCTCTTTTGTTCCATTATATGTTATGGTTTTGTTGTGGGTGAGAAAGTAGTTTTAATTTGTTGTTTTAATGATTTTGCTTAGGATATGGATCAAATCATTGCAAGCTTCTTCCATGTCCCCATCCCTTATTTCAAAACTACGTGAATTCTGATTCTCTCTAGTCGATTATGTAGATCCTATGTACTCATTTTAGGTCAAGCCTTGTATAAACAGTTTTACCTTTTTTTTTCTTCTTTTTTAGGATAATTAAAGTACATTTAAAGGTCATATTATTTTTGAGTAGTTAACTTACATTAACTATTCTCCTAAACAGGTGTTGTGAGGTGCTTAGCGACTCCCCATGCGCACTTTACTCCCAAATACCCTATCTGATTTTCATAAATCGTGCTCCATAAAAAATTTTCAAAATTATCCTCCTAAAATTTGAGTGTCAACTCCTATTTTTTCTCTCCTTTCGAGAGACTAAGATTGGGGCATGGTAAGACTTATAAGTAAGACCGGAGTGGTACTTAAGAGAGAAAATAACTAACTTTTTTTAAACGTTGTGAAACAATTATTTTTGCTTATATATGAGATGGGAGGTTGCATGGATTTTGGGCCAATATTCAAGTTAGGTACAACTTATCAGCATTTGATAACTTATCTATGGGAAAGGGGTTTAAAGACATACTCAACGAATATGGAAATAATGAATATTGAAACATAGTGTCTGCAATTGGGGTATGGGTAATGGAAGGGGCATGTGCATGATAAGCGTTTTGACTTATGCAACATGTGTTAACTTTCACTATATCGCATCTCTAGGCTCCTTGTCTCATCTGTCCATCCCCAATAAAAAAAAAATCTTGATAGCTGCATATTCAAAGTTTGAATCTAAGAGGCACAAATTTAGCTAGCACAGTTACTTGATAGCTGAGCTACTTATTCGTAGAAAGTTTCTTAGTAGTTGTAGCTGCATATCCAGGTTTTGTTAAGCTGCCTACAATGAAGCCACAGCGGCTGCTTTATCTCAATAGGTGAGATCCATTATATAGATTACAAGATGCTAATATGTTCTCTCAACAATCAAATTTTCAGTTAAGTTGTTAACCAAGACGTCTCTATCAATTACTTTATTAAGCGTTCTCTTCAATTCTCCTTATCCCTTTCAAAAAAGTCCATATCGTTTGATTTATGCTTTTTATCATGGTTCAAAAAACCGGACCGGCCGGTTCAGACCGGAAACCGGTGAACCGGCCGCTGGTCTGGTCCGGTTGATCATCTAAACCGGTGACCGGTTCGAACCGGTCAAATCGGTGTTGAACCGGTCAAACCGGCCGAACCGTTTGAACCAGTGGTTCAACCGGTTCACCTCTTTTTTTAAAAAGAAAAAATTTAAAAACTAGAAACAATGAAAAAAGGGGAATCAAAGTGTGATAATGTGGTTCATTAATTTTTTTAAAAAAAATATGGTAACAAAATGAGTTTTTAATTTTTTGTTTTCTATTTAAACTAATTTATTCATGAGGATATAAAATAAAATTAATTCATTTTATCCCATTTTTTATCACTGATATTTAATTAAACTCTAAAAATTTAAAATATGGGTAAAATAAAATAATATTATAGGTTTTATCTACTAATTTGTTTTAAAATATAATATAATCTATTAAATTATATTATTTTAATATAGCCGGTCTAGCTCCGGCTTGAACCCGGTCTGAACTATTAACCCTTGAACCACTGTCTCACCTGGTTCAATGCCCGGTCCGATTTTTTGAACCTTGCTTTTTATAGGTGCATTCAATAGCCTTATTTGTCTGCGTTTGAATCTGCTCAAAATGATTTTTTTACGATTTTCTTATCATCACGAGTCAGGAAGTGAAATACTCGCAAATAGCAATTGATGAATCATTACATGCGGTTGTTGCAAAAGTAGTAAATATTATATATTGCTAACAAATATTATGTGGGAGATCACGCCTGACGATCGAGAATGCATTAAGAAGGTTCCCCCATCAACTGTTAAAATGTTAAAGCTTTTTGCTGAGCACATATATCATATTTTTCTTCTGAAAGTAATTAGGTTTCAGTCAATGTTGGGTATTAATTATAGACACATGTCCGAGTCAGAATTCAAACCTTAATTATTTATATTGTGAAATATTAATACTGGTTATTACCTAGATAAGATTTAAATGAAAGGATTTTCTACTTGATGTCACATACCATGCACGCTTTATGTTATATACGGTTTAATGATTTATTAAGATTTTTTTCGAAGATTTCATAAATTTAATATTATCATTAATTGCATTTAATTTTAAGATTTTAAGAATGTTATGAACTTAATTTCTAGGGTTAGAGTTGGAGTATAAATATCCCTCAACACATCTCATTTTGTACGTGCCTGAATTGAATAAAATTGAGTGTTGCATGAGTTTCGTCCTCATCCTTCTGTACCTCCTTTCTAAATAATCTCTCTCTCTTTTCCCCTTCCCTCTCTCTCTCTTTCTCTCTCTCCTCGTTGTTGCCCCAGCTTCTTCCTTCTTCACTTCATTCGTTTCAGACCTTGAATTGGATCTCTTGTTTATCTTCACTTTCTGTCATTAGGAAATGGAGAAACCAGGAGGAGCTGGTGGAAGGCCAAAGGCAGCTGAAATCTGGGAACACGTGTGGGTATTGGGAGGGAATAAGAAGAAAGTGAAGTGCAAACATTGTGGATTTGAATTTGCAGCGAGTGCGAATCGGATCAAATCTCATATTCATCAAATTAAGGGTCATGGTATTCGACCCTGTACTCATTTTCCTCATCAGCTTAACACTACTACTGCTACTACCACCAAAGAGAACAATGATATCCTTGATTCATCACAACAAGGTAACAGATAATATTATTATAATTTAAACAGTGTGTGTGTGTGTGTGTGAATTACTTAAGCATATTTTGGTATTCTCTTCATAGTCAAGGATTATTGTCTTGTGGTGAAAGGAATCCATACACTTTATGCCATAACAATTTCACGCATATTAAATAGTAATGAGTTTTGGTGCTACGTGGAATGATGACTATCAAGAGCTTATCGCCATTCCGCACTATATCTAGATATTAATTGGATGGTTTAGATTAATTTTTTTCTTACTTCCTTTTTTTTTGTTTTGGGAAAAATCACTTTAATATGTATAGAATCTAAAATTAAAATAATCTCTTAGTCGCTAATTTGTTAAAAAGAAAAAAGAAAAAAGATTTTGGTACAAACTGTTTTTGAACGATACCACGTCGATGAACATATTTTTTTCAATCAATTTTTGGACCACTTACGTGTTTTCTATATTATATTAATTAATTAGCGTACTAATTTCTTTATTATTATAGATAAGAAAGGCCAGACCAAGTGATTATAACAAAGTGAATGAAAGAATGCTTGATTGTTACATCTCCCCCAAAACAATGTGTGAAAGGATAATGGCTCTCCAACAAGCGCATACGAATCCACACTCAAGATACGCATCAAGAGAGGATTAAAGTTGGCCCTTTCTCTGTTGAAGGAAAATACTCTTACAAGTTAACAAATAAATTTTTGATGTTTTTTATAAGATATTTTGATAGTTTTAATGAGCATGAAATATGTTTTTCTTATATGCTCATTTTTAATAAAGGGGACGAGAGAGTATAAATTAGGGAAAATTACTATAAGGTTCTAAGTAAGAGAATTAATATCACCAAGGTCTCCAGATATTGTCAATAGTAGCTGCTTAAGTTGTTGATGTGACTTTACTGATATTAATTCTCTTACTTGTGACCGTATAGTAATTCCCCTATAAATTAATATGATGTTATAGCTTAGTATCTTTAATAAGGGTAATATTGAAAATAACTTGAATTTTATGATAAATTTTGATGCTTTTAATATGAAGTTATAGTTTAATGTAGTTAGTGATGTACAGAGCTTGTTGATTGACAATCTATAAATAACTATGTACATATGTGCTATCTGAGCCTGGATGTCCTATCGAGCCCATGTGATACAACTCAACTAAATCTTTTGTTCCCCAGCCTTTGTCCCTAATTCCTTATAAAACTCCTCATATGCTTTAGAATGGCTTCACTTACCGCCTTCTTAATCTAATTCTTAGACAAACGATACCTTTCCCAATTTTCAGCATTTTTACATAAGTATATGGCTGTAAAACGGTCTTCCTAATTCTTTACTTTCCCTTTTGTAGTTTCATCCCACTACCAAATCTTCTTGTCATAATGGCTAAGACTTTTGGATTCTCCCAAAAATGCTTTAACTACTTTCTGAATCTTCTTAGCCATATTATTCCCCATGATCGTAGCATTTCCTTGAGTCGCCTAAAGCCCTTTCTCCACTAGAATTATTTTGAAAACCTTCCACTTCTCCCACTTTTAACAGTCACCATTTGACCATTGGTTTTAAAGCCCGTTAGTGATTTTGTTTCTAGACTTAATATCAAGGACCAAAACCATATGTTGTGCTGTCACACTATCCCCGGGGATCACTTTGCAATTAGTGCCAAGTCATCTATCAAAATTCCGTACAAAAAAAAAAAGAACTTAATTATCTGCAACCTGTAGGCTTTGCTCTTCTTGTATATATGTGATTAAATGCTCCTCCCACTTGTTAAAACAGGTATTGACAATCTTAAAACTGTATGCCATAGAGAAATTAGTAATAGATTGTCCTTCGTTATCAAGCTCCCTAAAATCAAAACCACCATGAGCCCTTGCATTTTCTCCCGCCTCTTTGCCAAACATGGTTATTAAGGTTCCCGCAATAAAAATCTTTTCAGCAAGTGTATGCTTTGAATCAGCCCCTCCATATCTTACCAAAAGTTTTCTTTGAGATGTGCTTCAGCCTCTACCTGAGGGGCGTATCCATTGATAATGTTGATAGTATTCCTCCCAACAATCATTTTGAAAGCTATGATTCTATCATCAATCTTACCTTTTTGTGGTGACGAATCTTGTATGTGTTCCTAAGAAAAGGAATTTGTCCATTTTTCGGGGTCTCAAAGGGGTGATCTCCTAAAGGTACAACATGTTAATCTTACGATATCCCATTACTCCCACGACCTCCCTAGATCTTCCAATTAGAGTCCCAATGTTCCATGTGGCTAATCGGATCTTGCTCTTGTGAACTAGCTTGTTCAGCCGCCTTCATCCAGAAGAGGGCAGTAGCCCTTACTCATTTAACACTACATCTAGATGATGATGCAATGGCTCTCGTTCACTTATCACTTGTACTCAAGCCATACAATGCATTACTTTTGGGCAATCAGCTAGCATTAGCACAATTCTAAGTTGATCCATGTTATAAATAATTTGACAGTTTTAAATTCGTTGTCAAGAGCCTAACACAACCCTCCTCCTTTAACCGGGTTTGAAACTGGCTATTTAACATAGGCGGAGTTATTAAATTGGGGGGGGGGGGGTTGGAAAAAAATCCTTACTTTCTAAAACCAATGAGATTGCTTTTCTTTTTTTTTTTCTTAATATAAAACCGAATGTGCGAAGACAGAAGTAGATAGTTTTATGAGCTGGAAAAGGAAAATGGTTGTATATTGAACATAGTTGGAAGTTCAGAGGTTTGTATTTGTACTTACGATTAATTTGAAGAATTTGAATGCGTAAATTGGATGCAGGAAAAGGAATAATGGAGAGAGCATCAGGTGGAAGGCCAAAGGCAGCTGAAATGTGGGAACATGTGTGGGTATTGAAAGGGAAGAAGAAAGTGAAGTGCAAACATTGTGGATTTGTATTTGCAGCAAGTGCTAATAGGATCAAATCTCATATACATCAAATTAAGGGTCAGGGTATTCGACTCTGTACTCATTTTCCTCATCAGCTAAGCAATACTACTACCACTTCCAACAAAGAGAACAATGATATCCTTGATTCATCACGACAAGGTACCAAATAATACTATTATAATTTAAACAATATATATATATATATATCTGTGTGTGTGTGTGAATTACTTAAGCATATTTTGGTATTCTTTTCATGGTCGAGGATTATTGTCTTGTGGTGAAAGGAATCCATATACTTTATGCCATCACAATTTCACGCATATTAAATAGTAACGAGTTTTGGTGCTACGTGGAATGATGAGTATCAAGAGCTTAACACCACTCCGCACTATATCTAGATATTAATTGGATGGTTTAAATTAATTTTTTTCTTAGTTCCTGTTTTGGAAAAAAAATCACTTTAATATGTATCGAATCTAAAATTAAGATAATCTTTAATCACTAATTTTTTACAAAAAGAAAAAAGATTTTGGTTCAAACCATTTTTGAACGATATTGCCTCGAGGAACATATTTTTTTAATCAATTTTTGGACCACTTACGTGTTTTCTATATTACATTAATTTATTAGCGCACCACTTACGTGTTTTCTAGATTATATTAATTAATTATTGTACTAATTGATTTGTTACTATAGATAAGACAGGATCAAGTGATCATAACAAAGTGAATGAAAGAATGTTTGATTGTTACATGTCTCCCAAAACAATGTGGGATGGGATAATGGCTCTCCAACAAGCACATGCAAATCCACACTCAAGATATGCATCAAGAGAGGATTAAAGTTGGCCCTTTCTCTGTCTCAAGGAAGAAAAATATTTAATCGCAGATTATGAATTACTACTATTACATAAATGTATTACTTGGAGAATATAGAAATAGTTATTACTTTATTACCTGGCCACTGGGCTTTTGAACACCCTTAATTAAGAGTTTATCAGCAACAAATAGTTGCTTTATGTTAATAGGCATGTTTTGTAATTTTGGATTTATTAAAAATACAGACCATTTTAACAGGCATCAACCAGGCCAAGCTTAGACTAACAGAAAAACATATAACAGGCCACAGGTCAGGCTTAGCCGACTTATTACCAAACAAGCATGGCGTGGTAGGTAGAAGGTGTGACCGGACCTATTTCTATCCTTAATTGCTATGGGTTCACAAAATTTAATTGGATAATAGCTGTAATTTCCTATTATAGTATAATGAGTGAATTTATGATATTTTTATTTAAAATTAAATTCTTTATCAGAAAATCATTTTGACCATGTTATTATATTTCTTCAATATGTAAATATGGTTGTGGTATAATTAATTGTCATTAATTACATGGCACAATTAGATAATTGTATGAGACGTACAGAATCCCCTGTTTTATGCATGTCCATCCACATGCAGAGTTGTTATTCTTAAATGGGAACATGACAGCAAAGACCCACAGAAGTACGAAAATATCAAAACGATTCCAAGGACTTGTCAATGGTTTGGGTTTGTCAATAGTAAGGTTCAAAAAATCGGACCGGGCATTGAACCGGTCGAGGCAGTGGGTCAAGGGTTAATGGGTCAGATCGGGGTCAAAACGGGGTCAGACCGGCCATATTAAAATAATAACATTTAATTGACAATATTAAAATATATTACTTTTAATAATGTTTAATTTCAAAATATTTATCTTTATCAGTTAAAATCTTTTAGTCACTGTAATTAATAATCATTCATAATAAAAAAAACATTATTAAAATTCATTCATCAATCATAAAACGCTAAAAATCAATCATAAATAAACCATGTTTGTAGTAAAAAAAAAGGAAAGGAAGAAATACCATATAGTTCTTCCCTTTGTCACTAAATATTCATAAAAATAGTAAACAAAAAAAAAAGAAAAATTGCATTAAGGTCCCATACAAGAAAATTAATATCAGAAAGGTTTCAAAGGTTGCTACTGATAACTCATTCACTTATCAATGGTACTCTTTTACTTGTTATTAAAAACCTTTTGAGACCTTTCTAATATTAATTTTTTGCATGGGACCTTAATGTAATTTTTCAAAAAAAAAAAAAAGCTAAGGAAGCATATAAAATTTTTTTTTTGAAAAAAATAAGCATAAAAAGCATATAAAGTTTTTTTTAAAAAAAATATTTGACCCGGTCGCCAGTCTAACCCTCAACCAGACCGGACCACCGGCCAATTCACCGGTTTCCAGTCTGAACCGGCCGGTCTGGTCCGATTTTTTGTACTATGGTCAATAGTGACTTATGGACTTGTCAATGGTGGCTTGGGACTTATTAATGTAACTTTTTTTTTTATATATATTATATCACTTCTGTGAAACTCTACTGTCATTCCCTTCTTAAATGCTCTCTCTATTGATGATGATTATGTGCTTTGGTAAAGTGTGATTTTATAATATATAAGGTTAGTAAGGTATATTTAAATCTCATGGCCTGTTATTGTTGCACAATGATAATTATACATGTTGATGTAATAATTAGAAGTATTTGCTATTGAGATTCCATGAATCTCATTCCCCCAAAAACCTAACCTCTTAGGTCAAATATCAAGAACTAAGGAAAGGAGATTGAAGACTAAGGTGGGTTGGCTTCCATTTTTAAAAGGAAAGAATGCACAAGTATGATTATGGCATTATGCTAAATTTTGGATAAGTGTATGTTAAACTCCTATAATGCCAAAAATATTATATGTGATGTGTAGACATGTAAAACATGCTAATTCATTATGTTATGATGATATATGTGTAGAGAGGAAAGAAATAAGCATGTTAAAGTAAAGAAAAAAAAGGTTCCAGCACCCTTATTATTGGCCTAAGTTGAGGTAGTAATGAATCTGAGCAAACCAAGTTAAAATGACTTGATATTTTTCAGATAAATAGTTCACATGGCAAGCTTTAAAATGAGCCTAAGTTTGCTAAATCTAGAGTCTTGTACAAAAAGTCATGATTGTCCAAAATTAAAAGAAAAAAATGAAAAAATGACCAAATGAATAATGTTTTTTTCACGAAGTATTTTGTATTAATCAGTCAAGAGATTAAGCAAATTGATATTTTTCCTCGTAGAAATTTAATAAACTTCATTTAGAAATTTAAACTACTCAATTTCGACTTTTCTAGAATAAGTTATAAATTTTTAAAGTTAACTAAAAATTCTGAAATTACCAAGTGAACAGTAACTTTCGTAAAGTTTTAAAATTTCACTTGATTAGCTAATTCTAAGTATTGGAAAGCCTTAAAGTGATTCATCATTGGTCTCTAATATAAAATGAAGTAAGATAAGGAAGGTGTTACACACAAATATTTAAACACTCCTAGCTATATAAATGATACATACTAAATGCAGTTTTAAAGCGATGAAAAAAAGAGTGAATTTGACATTAGAATTGCTCAAGAGTGATCTGAACAAAGAATTCAACAAAGAGAAACACTCTAAATAAAACAAAGAAGAAAGCAATACGCACAAGTTGAGAGTGAAATAAAAAATTGGTGCGGAATTAAAACTAGGGGTTAATTTCAGTAATAGAGTGAAGAAAAATAATTTGAAAATAGGTATATGCTTTAACTTAAAACTATTTACAACCCTTTTCTGTAATCATTTGCACAAAAGATTAGCTTACATATTTGTTTTAACATAGTTTGAAGTACGTAATCGTTGTTATTAATCCATAATTATTTCTCCGTTTCCATGATATCTAAAGAAAAGTAACAAAATACATGCAGTACATTAAATTTATTTGTTTTATTCTTTTAAATTACTTCATTTAAAATATATAATTTCTATCGTGACCTTATGGATGCTTCTTATTGTTGTTCGAATGCATCAAGGACTATAAATTATTGGCAACCAATTTAATTTGGTGAGAAAAGAGTTTTAAAGACATACTTAACAAATATGGAAATGAATAATCTTTAATGAGGTGTCAGCAATTGGAATGTGGGGCATTATAATAGCATTTATAATTGCAAAAGTCAATAAAATTATATATATATATATTATCGGTGTGTGATGGCATCAGAAGAATATCTAGAAAATTATTGTAGGTATCCAACCATATAAGTAGACGTGTCCTTATCTTAGATGATGTTTGAGATGATATCCTTTTAGAGTTGGTTTGATGTTATCTTGTGAACGTGGGGAGTAAATTGATTTTGACAAATAGATTTCGAGAAGTGTGTCAAAGTATGAATTACATCAAGAATATAATAGTACTAAAAGTTTCATCAACCATTTAAATAACCGTTGTGAGAATGACTTTTAATTAGAATGCATTTTAAAAAATAACTTTTGTCCAGAAAACATTTTGAAAAATGAAAATTTGTTTTAATAAACGTTGTAAAAGTGACATTTGGTGAAAAGTGATTTAAAAGAAAATGAATATCATTAAATAATAAATAGATATTAATTTATATTGTGATAAAATTAGGGAAAAAGTAAAAGAATAAAAGGTAGTTAGAATGTTTCAGGTCGTGACTTGAAATTTTAATGTCTAGGTTGCGACCTGGAGTATCCCATATAGCAACTTAGAATGTTCAAGTTGCAACTTTAAATGCATTTTAGGCAGAATGAGCTTTTTTCTTCTTCTGACTTTTGCCCTTTGGAATGTATTTTTGACTCAAAATAACTTTTATCAAAATGTATTACCAAACAATACTCACTGATCTAGAAGGCATTTTGAACTCTAAAATTCACTTTGCTCAGCCAAAATGTATTGTCAAACAGAGCCTATATATATTACGAGGAAGATGATTGGGATTTGTTTAGAAGGAGTCTTTGAATCCATCAAATGCAGTATAGATAATGTTTAATGCATTCCAGCAATAACAAACACGAAATTACGCTAGAAAGCGGTATTTTTTTTTTTTTTTGCCCGAATAGAAAGCGGTATTTATTTCAAATGCTTGCTTTAGGTGATAACAATAAAATATAAATAAATTCAAATGTATTACTTGCATTTTGATATACACTTCATAAAATTTCCCGAAAACAGATATGAAGTCATTGTGGCAATTACTTACCTCAATAAATATAAATTAATTTTTTTTGTATGGTTCACTACCAAAAACGGATATAGTATCATTTAAAGTATATATCTGTTTTAAAACCAGCATTGTCTCTCTATCAACCCACTTTCTTTAGATTTCATTTCACCTAAATCCAAATCTTCATCACCTTCAACTTGTGTGTATATCTCATCCGAAATTCGACCGCCTTTCGTTATATGTATATCATTTTATTATTAATTATATGCATAGTTTACGTATGCCAACATTCCTACTTTCTGTTTTTTTTTTTCGCATTCAAATTTTAACTTTAAATATTGTTCATGAATTTATATCAACTACTGCATTTTTCTTTAATTTATGAAAGCTCCGTTTTTGCCTTTATTTTGCTCTGTTTTTATAGATGATCAAACTTTAAATATATTATTTTGGTTGTATCACGTAGAACTTGAAATAAATATTAACTGTACCAGCCTAATCTTTCGCCTTGCCTTCTTTTTATATTTATTTTGTTAGACAGCTTTTTCTTATTTATTTTTAAATCTGTTAAGGTATGCCAGTCCAAAATGTAATTGTGAAGAAACCTAAAAATGAGTGTGCTACACAATCAAATGGGCATCTGTCTGAAGCTTGGCAAGAGTTTTGTTTTCTTTGTAGTTCTTGGAAAGAGGGCTAGTTGAATAAATCTAAGGATAAAAAGTGTAAATTTAACAATAAAATTATTGGTTAGAGTATTTAGTATAATTAATTTTTTAAGGGTGTAAATTTAACGGTAATTAATTGATAAGCTTTTGACCGACAGATCAAACCTCAAGATCAGTGCGGTGTCCTTACGGATGAGTTCGAAAAGGAAACGCAGAGGAAAAGTTATGACGTGAAGCAGGCAGCGCGTTGTTAATATCAAAACGACGCCGCACAGAAGTCAGGCGAAAGCCACGTAACCCGTTGTGTGTATTATTATATTCAGGATCGCTCAAATACATCAATTAGCCAGTGACTTGTTATTGTTGCACAACGATAATTATGCATGTTGATGTAATAATTAGAGGTATTTGCTATTGAGATTCCATGAATCTCATTCCCCCAAAAACCTAACATCTTAGGTCAAATTTCAAGAACTAAGAAAAGTGGATTGAAGACTAACGTGGGTGGCTTCCATTTTTAAAAGGAAAGAATGCACAAGTATGATTATGGCATTATGCTAAATTTTGGATAAGTGTATTTTAAACTCCTATAATGCCAAAAATATGATATGTGATGTGTAGACATGTAAAGTATGCTAATTCGTTATGTTATAATGATATATGCATAGAGAGGAAAGAAATAAGCATGTTAAAGTAAAGAAAAAGGGATGTTGTCCCTTATTATTGGCCGAAGTTGAGGTAGTAATGAATCTGAGCAAACCAAGTCAAAATGACTTGATAGTTTTCAGATAAATAGTTCACAAGGCAAGCTTTAAAATGAGCCTAAGTTTGCTAAATTGAGAGTCTTGTACAAAAAGTTATTATTATCCAAAGTTAGAAGAAAAATTTGAAAAATGACCAAATGAACAATACTTTTTCACGAAGTATTTTATATTAATTGATCAAGAAATTAAGTAAATTTATATTTTTCCTTGTAGGAATTTAATAAACTTCATTTAGAGATTTAAACCATTCAATTTCGATTTTTCTAGAATAAGGTATGAATTTTTAAAGTTGACAAAAAATTCTGAAATGACCAAATAAATAGTATTGATGAATAGTAACTTTCACAAAGTTTTAAAATTTCACTTTGTTAGCTAATTCTAAATATTGGAAAGCCTTAAAGTAGTTCATCATTGGTCTCTAATATAAAATGAAGTAAGATAAGGGAGGTGTTACACATAAATGTTTAAACACTCCTAGCTATATAAATGATACATACTAAATGCAGTTTTAAAGCGATGAAAAATGAGTGAATTTGACATTAGAATTGCTTAAGAGTGATCTGATCAAATAATTCAACAAAGAGAAACACTCTAAATAAAACAAAGAAGAAAGCAATACGCACAAGTTGAGAGTGAAAAATAAAATTTGTGTGGAATTAAAACTAGGGGTTAATTTCAGTAATAGAGTGAAGAAAAATAATTTGAAAATAGGTATGTGCTTTAACTTAAAACTATTTACAACCCTTTTCTGTAATCATTTGCACAAAAGATTAATTTACATATTTGTTCTAACATAGTTTGAAGTACGTAATCGTTGTAATTAATCCATAATTATTTCTCCGTTTTCATGATATCTAAAAAAAAAAGTAACAAAATACATGCAGTACATTAAATTTATTTGTTTTATTCTTTTAAATTACTTCATTTAAAATATACAATTTCTATCGTGGCCTTATGGATGCTTCTTATTGTTGTTTGAATGCATCAAAGACTATAAATTATTGGCAACCAATTTAATTTGGTGAGAAAAGAGTTTTAAAGAAATACTTAACAAATATGGAAATGAATAATCTTTAATGAGGTGTCAGCATTGGAATGCGGGCATGATAATAGCATTTATAATTGCAAAAGTCAATTAAATTTTATATATATATATATATTATCGGTGTGCGATGGCATCAGAAGAATATCTAGAAAATTATTGTAGGTATCCAACCATACAAGAAGACGTGTCCTTATTTAAGATGATGTTTGAGATGATATCCTTTTAGAGTTGGTTTGATGTTATCTTGTGAACGTGGGAAGTAAATTGATTTTGACAAATAGATTTCGAGAAGTATGTCAAAGTATGAGTTACATCAAGAATATAATAGTACTAAAAGTTCCATGAACCCATTTGTATAACGGTTGAGAATGACTTTTAACTAGAATACATTTTGAAAAATAACTTTTGTACAGAAAGTATTTGGAAAAATGAAAATTTATTTCAATAAACATTGTAAAAGTGACATTTGGTTGAAAGTGATTTAAAAAAATGAATATCATTAAATAATACATAAATATTATTTTATATTGTAATAAAATTAAGGAAAAAGTAAAAGAATAAAAGGTAGTTAGAATGTCCTAAGTCGTGACTTGAAATTTTAATGTCTAGGTTGTGACCTAGAGTATTACATATATCAACTTAGAATGTTCAAGTCGTAACTTTGAATGCATTTTAGGTAGAATGGTCTTTTTTCTTCTTCTGACTTTTGACCTTTGGAATGTATTTTTGACTCAAAATGACTTTTATCAAAATGTATTATCAACCAATACTCACTGATCTAGAAGGCATTTTGAACTCTAAAATTCATTTTGCTCAGCCAAAATGTATTGTCAAACAGAGCCTATGTATATTACGAGAAAGATGATTGGGATTTGTTTAGAAGGAGTCTTTGAATCCATCAAATGCAGTATAGATAATGTTCAATGCATTCCAGCAATAACAAACACGAGATTACGCTAGAAAGCGGTATTTATTTCAAATGCTTTAGGTGATAACAATAAAATATAAATAAATTCATGTTATAGAATAAGATGTGTGGTGTGGATGTTCTTGTGACTTGGAGATTCCACTCAAGACATTATGCCCTTTAACCTCCCAACTTTAATAGTCTTAAGTATGTGTTCCCTATAACCCCCTATTGTATCATTAAGGTGCTTAATACCCTTGTAACTCCTTAGCTTTGTGATCAATGCCTTGGACCCTATAAATAGGGACAATGTTCTAAGCCTTTGGAGACACACAAGTGATCAAGAGAATACACTTTTCTCTCTCAATTTCTTCTTCTATCTTTCTCTTCTTCTACTTCTAAACTTTTCTCATTTTCTATCACGTTATCAGCACGATAGTTCTAACAAAGGTATACTTATCTCATAGTTACCTTAACAATTTTCTCTTCTATCTCTTATTGTATATTCAATTTATATACTCTTGATCAATCTAGGATAATCCGATGAGCCACTATATGGAATTAGTTAATTCTTTTACTGGATGTTTCAAA
>QFDD01002048.1:0-22273 GCA_006871305.1 Vachellia collinsii | reverse complement strand
TAGCAGCGCTTGGTGTTACACTCTCCCTACCAATGGAAAGAGTCATCCTCGGCTCTGATACCAAATTGTAATCCCCCTAGGTAAATAACCACATAATAATTATACTAATGACTATAAATTCCTCAAGGTCCAGGGCACAAGCGCTGTGGGTGAGACACCCAGCCTACAAACCTAACACGATATCAATGTGACTCAGAGCACAAAACTTGCTCACAAGTCACTGACAAAAAAATCAGAACATTTATCAAACTTTCATTAGAAATATAGGTTCCCATATATCAATCACACAAGTGCACCATGTCTCAGACGTACCAAAAGACAATTATTAATGATAGGTCTAGTTTCATCGTAGAATCATAAAAATGAAAATAAAGCATGTAAGTCCTATAAGTCTGGCAATATACTTTTCTCAAAAATTTAATATGACTGATAAACCTACAGTGATAGCTACTATCACACTGTCGGCTCCTTCCCTTCACGCCTCGAACCACTAAATTCCTCTCCTGAAAATGGTAAACAATGACAGGGTGAGACATAGAGTCCCAGTAACCAATAATTAATTCATAGAATATACAATACGGGATTATAAGTCAGTGAAGCAGTACTAATATGTAATACTTAAACAGAATTAATGTTTCCCATCCAATACAATCATATTACACAAGTGATCCCTCTATCCAACTCCTCCATATTATTCCATGACATGGATCCGGCTTAATGCGCTGAGCAACCCGGCCAAGGTCCAGCAGCAACATTAATCCAACCGGTCCCCCTTCGTTCTCCCTCCTGGGTCTAGAATCAAAGGGTGTCTAGCCTCCCACCTGGGTCTAGAATCAAAGGGTGTCTAGCCTCCCACCTGGGTCTAGGCTGACTCCCCACCTGGGTCTGAGTTACAATAAAGCCAACCACTATGATCAGTAGTGGAGGCAACCGCGGATACAACATAAGCCCAATCATCACAAGATCGACCCAACTACTTCAATACCACCTAATATTCCAATCTCCCACAGATACATTAATTCACAATTCATTCCAACTAAGGATAAGTTATAAACAATTCATCATATATATATATATCTTTAAGTAAAATATGTACTTTCAAAATACTTCCCACTTCACTGAGACTGAATATGTAAATAAAGAGATAACATTCACAATAAATAATTAAGGTATCGAAAATACCTTACAATCCATGCAAGCATATAAAATGAATTAACTATGGTTACATCACGCCAAAGTAAGTACACAATATCACAATAATCCAGAGTCCAATGCTCAAATCGTCAAAACAATTAATCTACACAATTAATTTAATTATATATTAATATAATGCCAACCAAAACAATCATGTATATATATATGAATTTAAGCAAAACTCATTTCCCTTCCAAACTTTAAGTCATCCAACAATTCCCCCACTCACAATCCATAATCCAAATAATCCCAATTCCTTTCTGTCACAAAATATTTCCTACTTATTGGAGTCACTAAAAATATCTTTATTTCTTCAATCTATCCAAAAGCACAGTATTCTAACCTTTAAAGTTTCCCCAAAACGTCTAACATTTATATTTAATCATAAACTCTAAACCCACTTCATACAAAAATTAATATAAACTTTCAATAGCTTAAAATAAATCCTAAAACTCAAATTTAATCAGTACCAATATCATATATATATATCCCAAATACTAAATTTTTAAGTAAAAATATTATTTAAAATTTTTAGATCAACCCGTAGATAAAACTAAACCGATTAGAACATACTACTATTTTAACTTTACAATCCTATAGTCATCTATTGTGAAAGATCAAAACTTGATTTAAACTCTAAATTATGTTTTTGCTCTATAACTCAAATAAATTACATCATTCAGTAGATCTAGAAGAATAGAACAATTTTGATGAAGGAGGTTTAATAATTTGAGGTAGTTTAACTTACAAGAATAAGCTTCAAAGTTGCTAATGGCGGCACCAACGCGGGAGGAGAAGAAAAGTCGCGAGAAGGAGAGAAGGAACAAGTCTGACAATGACCTAATAAGCCTCATGGCTAAAATTCCTTAACAAGGCCCAACAGCGAAAATTACAAGAAAAGACCCCATTCGCGATTTTCAACCCTTTTTTTTCCTCTTTATTATTATTATTACTATATTCTTATTATTACTACTACTATTTATATAAATTCTATCTAACCTCAAAACACAATACATTTTATTTATCATAAAAATAATTCTTCCTAATATAAATTAAAATAAAATAAATTTAGGATGTTACAACTCTCCCCACCTAAATAGAATTTTGCCCCCAAAATTCACACGAAGATAATAGAAAGCTAAAAAATGGAGACGCATGGAACAACCACAATCCACACAATTAACTCAACATCAAGCAATAAAATTTCAAAATAAAATTTCAAACATCACATCACATTCACCACACAAGACTATGCCATAAAAATAAAGCAAGGGATTCGCACCTAGGTAAATAAATTGGGAAAATCATGGCGCATTCGCTCTTCGGTTTCCCATGTAGCATCACCGGGTGACATTCCCTTCCAGAAAACCTTTAATAAACGAATGGTCTTATTTCGTAATTGTTTGTCCCTGACATCTAAAATCTTCTCGGTTTCTGCTTGGAAGGTTAGATTCTCTCTTAATTCAACTTCATCAACCTGGATAACATGCAAAGGATCTGGGTGGTACTTCTTGAGTTGGGACACATGAAACACATTATGCAACCCAGAGAGGTGTGGAGATAAAACAATTTGATAAGCAACAGACCCAATTCTCTCCAAAATCTCATACGGGCCAAGATAACGAGGTGAAAGTTTCTTAGCCTTAATGGATCTACCGATACCAGTCATAGGTGTCACTTTTAAGAGCACATGATCACCCACCTAGAACTCTAAATCTCTTCAGCGCCTATCAGCATAACTCTTCTGCCTACTTTAAGCAGTCAACATCTTTTGTTTGATCATTTCTACTTTCCTTGAAGTCCTCTCCACAAAATCTGGGCCAATAATGGCTCTTTCACTTAATTCTGTCCAACAATGAGGGGATCTACACTTTCTACCATATAACGCCTCGAAGGGCGCCATCTGAATACTGGAGTGATAACTATTATAATAAGCAAACTCAGCTAAGGGTAGATGGCGATCCCAACTTCCTGGAAGCTCAATAGCGCAAGACCTTAACATATCCTCAAGAGTCTGGATCGTTCTTTCTGTTTGACCGTCTGTCTGAGGGTGGTAAGCAGTACTAAGCTTTAACCTAGTACCCATAGCTTCTTGCAAAGCCCTCCAAAAATTTGATGCAAACCTTGGATCTCTATCAGACACAATGTCTGAGGGTACCCCATGAAGTCTCACTATCTCATTCACATACGTCTGTGCTAACTTCTCCAATTCTTCACCTTTTCGAGTGGGTAGAAAATGGGCTGACTTAGTCAACCTGTCGACAATGACCCATATAGTGTCGTGTCTAGCAGATGTCGGTGGCAATCCTGTAATGAAATCCATAGAAATGCTATCCTATTTCCATTCAGGAACCTTCAGGGAAGTGAGTAGTCCTGGAGGTCTTTGATGATCAATCTTCACTTTTTGACATGTTAGGCACCTCATCACAAACACTGTTACATCCCTCTTCAATCTTCTCCACCAGTACCCCTGCTTCAAATCATGATACATCTTTGTAATACTAGGATGAATAGTATATTTGCTCTGATGAGCCTCCTCTAATATCATTTTTTGAGCTGATCATCGTTAGGAATACAAATTCTTCCTCTGAACAGTAGAAGGCCTTCGGCTCCCAACTTAAAGTCGTTGATTTCTCCTTCTTCCAACCGCTCCCTAATCTTCAATAGATACTCATCCTCCAACTGAGCATGTTTAATTTCCCTTAAGAAGTTTAACTCAACTCACAACGATTGCAATCTTGCACCTGTTGTAGGTACCACACGTGCATCACGCAATGATTCCAATAGACAATTCACTTCCATCCTCATACTAAACATGTGAACTGACTTTCTACTTAAGGCATCTGCTACCACACTAGCCTTTCCAGAATGATACTTCAATTCATAATCATAGTCCCTGAGGAATTCCATCCATCTTCTCTGTCTGTTATTTAGCTCTTTCTGGTCCACCAGATAATTCAAACTCTTGTGATCACTAAAAAGTTCAAACCGAGCCCCATATAGGTAATGCCTCCAAATCTTCAAGGCAAATACTATTGCTGCCAACTCTAGATCATGAGTTGGGTAATTTACTTCATGTGATCTTAATTGCCTATAGGCATATGCTATTGCCTTGTTGTCCTGCATCAAGACACACCCCAAACCCTTCAAAGAGGCATCAGTATATACTGTATAAGGGCGCATCGGGTCTGGAATAGTCAAAACTGGAGCTGTACTCAATCTGGTCTTTAGCTCCTGGAATGCCAACTCACACTTCTCATTCCATATAAAGGGTTGATTCTTCTTTGTCAACTTCGTTAGAGGCATTGCAATCTGAGAGAATCCCTTAATGAAACGACGATAATAACCTGCCAACCTCATGAAGCTACGTACTTCAGTTACTGTCTTAGGAGGTTCCCACTTCAAGACTGCATCAACGTTGTTGGGGTCCACTGCCACTCCTTGTGCTGAAACTACATGGCCCAAGAACTTCACCTCTTTTAGCCAAAACTCACACTTACTTAACTTAGCATAAAGTTTGTGCTCCTTCAAAATTTGTAACACAATTCTGAGGTGATCCCTATGTTCTTCCTCGCTCTTAGAGTAAATCAAGATATCGTCAATGAAGACCACTACGAACCGATCTAAATAAGGTCTGAAGATCCTGTTCATATAATCCATGAACATTGCTGGGGCATTGGTTAATCCAAAAGGCATCACTAAAAACTCATAGTATCCGTAACGCGTGCGAAACGCCGTCTTTGAAACATCCTCTGCTTGCACCCTCAACTGATGGTACCCTGACCTCAAATCGATTTTTGAAAAGATTAAGAAGCCTACTAATTGGTCTAATAAGTCATCAATTCTTGGCAATGGATACTTATTTTTGATGGTAACCTTATTCAGTTTCCTGTAGTCAATACATAATCTCATACTCCCTTACAAAGAGCACCGGAGCACCCCATGGAGATACACTCGGTCGGATAAAACCCTTCTCCAACAAATCCTCTAGTTGTTTCTTCAATTCTGCTAACTCTGAAGGCGCCATTCGATAGGGGGCCTTAGAAATGGGCTCAGTTCCCGGTGCTAACTCAATAGCAAATTCTACTTCTCTTTCCGGGGGCAAACCGGTTACTTCTTCAGGAAACACCTCTGGAAACTCCTTCACCACCTCAATCTGCTCAGTACTCCCACTTCCTTCCGCTTGAATTGAGAAGAAGACAATGAATGTTTGGCATCCTTTCTTAATACCTCTCTCCACTTGTGCCACTGATAACAATATTGGCTCATTCTGTCTCTCAGGCAATATCATACAACTATGGAGAGTAACTGTTTTCTCTTTACAATTCAAGTTGGCACCATTTGCCGATAACCAATCCATTCCCACAATAACATCAATACCCCTTAAAGGCAAGCATATCAAATCAATGGTTGTTTCACGACCCCCAAACACAAACATCATATTCAAACATGCTTTAGCAGTAACCACAGTTGTTCCAGCAGGAGTCGATACATGTAAATCATATGGGAGGTTACACATACAAAACTTTAACCATTTCACACAATCATAGGATATAAAATAATGGGTGGCACTGGAATCAAACATAGCATGAAGAGAATGATTTTGTAGAAGGATGTTACCTCTAATTAACTGGGGTGAAGTCTCTGCCTCATCAGCCGTCAATGCGAATACTCGACTTGGTGCTGAGGTTCTAGAGGTCTAGGCCATCTTCTTATTCTTGTCACAATATTTGGCCAAATGGCCGGCCTCTCCACAAGCATAGCATGTTCAACAATTCCCTGGGTGATGTCTGCCACATCGGGTGCATTTAGGATAGATGGTCACATTAGGGGTAGAAGCAGAAGACCCCCTTTGTGAGCTTTGGTTGCCACTTCCGTTACCTCTAGAGATTTGGGCCCCTTGAACTGGACCTCTATGATATGGTGGCCTTTGAAAATGATTCTTCCCTTTACTGTTGCTACCTGAGCCTGGACCAGAGTACCCATTCTTCCTGATTGGCCCACCACCTAAGGGCTTTGAGTGCTTACTGAACTTCCCTTGGGAATCCCTTCTGCGGGCTACCTCTGTCTCTCTAATCCTTCTAGCCACCATTCTAATAGTAGTGCACATTTTCTCAAAGTCTTCAATCTCATGGGCTGCCATATGTTGTTTAATCTCAAGCCTTGCCTTCTCTAGCAATTGAGAAGCAAGCCACCCTGGCTTAGGGTTGGCCTTCACATATGCCACATACTTCGATAAATTATTGAACTGAGAAATGAAGGCATCCTCATGAAGATCTCCATGTTGGAAGGCATAGAATTCATTCTCCTTTTGTTGCCTTAGAGCTGCTGGGAAGTAATGGTTAAAGAACCTCTTCTTGAATTCATCCCACTCCAAGTCAGGTTCATTTGGGGATTTGGCACTTGCCCACCATTGCTTGGCACTCTTCTTCATCAATACAATAGCAACATTAACTTTCTGTCGAGGGTTGAAAGGGACTGCAAGAAAAAGAGTCTCCAATCAATCAATCCATTCTTCAGCTACTAAAGGTTGTAATCCTCCCTCAAACTCTGGTGGACGGAAAGCATTCAAACCTTTCCAAATTGCATTCGGCTGCTCTCTCTTGCTCTATTCCCGTCTCTTCGGACTTGACTGGCTCGATGGATTTCGAGTAGTACCCACACTCTCCAACTCAACATGGTCATTCACATTCTCAGGAATGTCGTTCATCTGTCGGAGATTCCCCCTTGCATCCCTTTCTTGCTCCATCTTTCGCAATCTTTCATCCATTGATAGCATTATAGTTTGCATTTGCCTTAATGTCTCTTCCATTGAAGATGGAGGTGGTGGATCAGCACAACTTCCACTAGCACCTCCTCCAGTACGTCTTGTAACTACCATCTCTCCCCACCTAAGGGCATAAACCCCCACCAGGAAAAGAAGAATAACAAATCAGAGGCCAACAACAAGAAGGGAAGAATATGTAAAGAAAATGTATATTGCCAAAGGACTACATGCAATGCACAAACAAGCTAAGAACCGTTAGGCTCTGGGTTAGCCTAACACCCTGAGGGACCCCGGAGTAGGTGAAGAGGGAAGGGAGACACAGTAGGTAGGGTGCGCTCAAGTCCCACATCGGTTAGACTCGTTCAAAGTGAAGGCCATATATGTGGTCAATGTGTGGCCTTTGACATCCGAGGTGCCTTTTGAGTGACTATGGGATCTCAAAAGAACAAAACCCTATGCCTACGGGCGGCTAAACAGGGATAAATACCTTAGGATGTTACAATATGGTATCAGAGCCGAGGACGGCTCTTTCCATTGGTGGGGAGAGTGTAACACCAAGCGCTGCTAGGGACCTAACACCCTGAGAGACCCCAAAGTGGATGAAGGGGGAAGGGAGACGCAGTAGGCAAGGTGCGCTCAAGTCCTACATCGGTTAGACTCGTCCAAAGTGAAGGCTATATATGTAGTCAAGGTGTGACCTTTGACATTCGAGGCACCTTTTGAGTGACTATGGGATCCCAAAAGGACAAAACCCTGTGCCTACGGGTGGCTAAACAGGGACAATACCTCAGGATGTTACAGTATAGATTCTTCCGATATCAAATCTAAGGACTTGAAACTTGATATTCTTATTATTTTTCACAAGTTCTTCTTTTTTTCAATGTCTTTAACTAATATTCTTTCTTTATTTTCTCTCACAAGTGTAAAAAGAACAAGAAAAAACAAGCTAATCGCTTATCCTCAACTCTCATTCGGATGAGTTGAGGATGAGAGAGTTGAGAGCTCAAAAAAAAAAAAAACTAGCCTCTCATCCTTAACTTTCATTCGGATGAGTTGAGGATGAGAGATTGAGAGCTCCAAAAAAAACGAGAGAGAGAGTTGAGAGCTCAAAAAAAGAAAAAATTAGCCTCTCATCCTCAACTCTCATTCGGATGAGTTGAGGATGAGAGATTGAGAGCTCAAAAAAGAAAAAGCTCTCATCCTCAACTCTCATTTGGATGAGTTGAGGATGAGAGCTCCATTCGGATGAGAGCTCTTAAGACTGTAAAAAAAAAAGCTCAGCCATATAGATATTTTTTGTCAAAGAAGACAGTTAAAACACTCTTTAATAAATACATGTATTTTTTAGTTTCATTTTACATTTACTTGTCATTAAGGGCAATATAGATATTTTACACAATTTTCCTACCTATCTTACCATTACTTTAATCCAACCAAACAAAAATTTTCCTATCAAATCATTTTCCATTCCAGTGCGTACCAAACATTCCATCCCAAAAAAATTTCCATTCTTTTCCATTCCTTTCCATTCCAATCAATTCTTTCATCCAAACGGGCCCTTAATGTTTCTGGAAAACTCGATCCTGAAATGATCAAGGCAATGGAAAGCCCCAGATCTGGTGTGCCAGATCACAGCTTCAGTACAAGCCTTTTCGAAGATTATGTCATTCTCCCAAATAACCCTACATGGCCTCCTTCTAAGAGAAGCCTCACTTACAGCTTCGATCCTTCCAGCATCAATGGTGACATATCACTATCTGAATTGAGACAAGCCTTTCTTCTAGTGTTCGGACATTGGACCGGAGTCACAAAGTTCACATTCAATGAGGTTGTTATCGGAAAAACTGACATTGTGATCGACTTATATAGTTGTGATTAGTGGACGGTGCTTCGTTTGATGGCCCTAAAGGTATTTGGGCATATGCTACTCCACCATTGGAAGGAATCACTACAAAAAAATTGACTTTTAGTGGCGATAAAAGTCATCGCTAAAAGTTTTTCAGCAGCGACAAGTCATCGTCAAAGAATCGTCGCTGAAGGTACTGTCTTTGAAGGTTTCGACGGTGACAAAAATAAGTCACCGTTGAAAGTACCCTTCGACAAAGACTTTTTTGTCACAGTCGAAGGGTATCTTCCATGGTGACTTTTATTGTCGCCACTGAAGGGTACTTTCAGCGATGACTTTTGTCGCCACTGAAAGTATTTTCAAAATTATTAAAAAATAATAATTTACTCCGGTGACTGCCACATCACCAACATTCCTTGCACAACATGTGTTGCCATATATATGCTATCTTACCTACGCCACATGTCGCCACTGATAAATCTGAAGTTTTGCCTTCTCTAGGAATCGAACCTCCAACCCCTTGACCTCGTGCGTGAGCGTTTGCCAGTTGAGTTGCAATGACTTTATATACTTTAAACGCATATTTAAATATATATAATATTTTATTACATAATAAATTATAGACATTTATACACACACATACAGACATATTTATGTATATATATTATTTATATATATATATATCTATATATACAATATCTAATATTATTAAAAACTAAAAGTAAATTGGATGATAATTTTAATGCATGTGGTTATTATTTTTATATTTGTATTTTAATTTTATATACATAATACTATTGATTGAATAATTTATTATTTTAATGTACTAATATTTTTATAAACTTATATAATTATTAATTTCATAAATTTTATTTTTTAAAAAATATTATTTTTTGGTAAAAAATTATTTTTAATATTACAAATAAAATAAATATTAAATTTCTTGCTTAGTCACTGCTGAAGGCAAGAAATTTAAAATAAATTTCAAATAATTTAAAATTTAAAATAAATTTCTAACCTTCAGCGGCAATAGAAAAGGTCACCGCTGAAGGTAATAAATTTAAAATAATTAAATTTTAAAAAAATTTCTTACCTTCAGTGGTCATTGAAAAAGTTTCTGCTGAAAATAATAAATTTTAAATAATTTAAAATAAATTTCTAATCTTCAGTGGCAACAAACAAGGTTGCCTCGGTTGTAGCTGAAGGTAATAAGTTTTAAATAATTTTAAATTAAAAAAAATCCTTACCTTCAATAGCTATAGAAAAAGTTGCTGCTGAAAATAATAAATTTAAATTAAATTTTAAATAATTTTAAATTTTAAAAAATTCTTATCTTCAGCAGGACAAAAAAAGTTGTCGCTAAAGGTAATAAATTTAAATCAAATTTTAAATAATCTTAAATTTAAATAATTTTTTACTTTCAGCGGCGACTTTTATAAATATCCACTGAAAGTTTGGTCTTCATTGACGACAAAAAAATCACCATTAAAAGATACCTTTTATTGTCCCTAAAAGTGTTTTTTTTTAGTGAATCCTTTGCTTTGATGCAGATGAGCGGTGGAGCGACGCTCAACCAACGCCGACGGACGGAGTCGATTTGGTGTCAGTGGATTTGCATGAAGCAGCACACATTCTAGGGCTTGCACATAGTGAAGATCCAAATGCAGTGATGTTTGCGTTCATAAACTCTGGACAAAGTAAGAGGATTTTGACTCCTGATGTTATTGCAGCAATACAAGCCCTAAAATTAAGGAAGCCTTTGGATCTTTTAGAATTATGATTATAATAAAGGAATAAAATACAATGAAATATTTAGTTCGCAAAAATATAAGAAACTCAATCTTACTGATTCGGGTGTAAGGACAAATACTGTCAAACTTGTAATTGCGTGTGTGTGTGTGTTATACAAATATATATCAATTAACTTCGTTTGCTATCTGTGGAGGATAGAAAAATGTTACGTACCGATGATCATCATACTCTGTGTGTATGTGTCTGTATAAATAAAAAATCAAACTAAATTACTTTACCTCTATATTTGTATATATAATTTTATACATATTAACTTTTATACATTAATTGATAATAGCATACAAATCAATAGAGACATAATAATCCTAAGTAGGTTAGCCTGCATGAAAATAATACCACATTCCGTCTTAAAATAAGATCTTACTTGTTGTGTAATCTTACACTACAAACAGGGTTTTATGTTTAGAAAAAAAAAAGTATTATAACCTTTAAAATTTATTAGAATGTATTAAATCACACTTTATTGGAAAGAGTTCAATGTTAGTTTATATCAGACGTAGTTAATAACTTCACCTACCGATAGTCTCAACATAATGTAATGTCGTTAAAGTCTTTTAATAGCTTGTGTAATGTTTTTTCTTTTTGTTGTAATTGTTGTCATCTGTTAAGGTTATTTCCTCCTATTAATATCATTTTGTCTTGTAAAAAAAAAAAAGTAATCATTCTGTATTACTGTTATTATACTGTGAACTCGACATCATGGGATTTTAAGTAACGTTGTACTCTTATGGTAGTAAGAGGGAGTGATTACCTGTGATGTCATTAATTATATTGTGGCACCAAGAGCCCATTGGAAATTTGGAATCTTGGAGGTTATGGTGGAAACTCATGTATGTATTTTGGCGACATGACATATATGTCATGTGGATCTTTACGTGTTCTTTTGCCTCTACTCTCCTAACATTTAAGGTGATATTTTGTATTTATTTGTTAATTTAAGAATTTATATAATCACTCAATGCACATCCCTCTTGGATGATTCTGCCACTAATTAACAAATTAGTAATATATAAATTTTATCTTTTTTAAGAATTTACTTAATGGAGTTGACGTACGGACTTAATTGTTTGTTTTTAAAATAGAGAAAATGTCGGCATAATTAATATAAAATAGAAGATAATTTAAAGTGTTTTACTCTTTTAGTTATTCATCACATTTAATGAATAGCTAAAATATTTTTCAAACACATTTTTCATCTTATTGGATAAATGATATGAGTTTGGATAAAGTATTTATAATTTATTTTAGAAAATGCCATATATGTAATTAATTCCATTAGGTGGAATATTTGACTTTAAAGATCAAAGGTTTATGTTAATTGTTTGAAGGTTAAAGTACATATTTCATTCTTTAAATTCACATTAAGTTTTAATTTAATTTCTTAAGTTTAAAATGTGTGCTTTTAGATTTAGTTTCTTAATCATAATACCATTCAATTTCATTTAATAGAAAATGCGAATTGAAAAATTTAAATGATGTTTTATAATTAAATGTTAACAAAATATGTTCAAATTTTAATTCTTTAATATAATCATTTATATAGTTTAAAATTGAAGCATTCTTTATCAATATTCAATTGATGAGTCACAATTTAAATTTTCCAAGTCAAGATTTTTTACTAAGTCAAAACTAATAGTGTTATGATTTAAAAACTAAAACTATACCTTCTAAACTTAAGGACTTGAATTGAAATTTGATATAAACATGGATAACCAAATATTTCAGCCTTTCAATCAAAGGTAATTGAAAAATGTTATAATGCATTTTTAAAAAGGCCCATACATAGGTTAAGTTCTTTATATAACAAAAAGGACATATTACTATGTATAATTGGAGAATATGACATAATGGATATAAACAACTTGACAAAAGTTTTTTCCTTTAATAAGAATCACGATTATTAACTTCGTATAAGGGTATATATATGCTTCTAATAGATTATGTAAAGTAATAATAGAGAAGGAACAAATAATCTAAATTCCTTGTAAAGGAATATCAGAAAAAGAGAAAATAATCTTAACTCTTTAAATTTATTTATATCTATTTAATATTATTAATTGACTGATATATGATTAATTGCCTAATCTTGACCGATTCTTGATTGATTTCATAATCCCTGATTTGTTTTCTTGATTACGTACAAAATCCCTAATCATATGATTCTACCACTCCCCCTCAAGTTAGAACATATATGTCTATTATATCCAATTTGTTACAAAGATATTTCACTCATGTTCCACCCAATACTCTCATCAAGAGATCACGTAGTTGGTCATTTGATTGCACATGTCCTATAGAAATGAAATTCTCCTTGAAGGAAAACCCATATGATTTCTTGCACTAATTGAGATATGGCTCTATATTCTTCTTTTGCATTTGATACACTGGACTTTGACTCAACCATGAAGAACACTAGTCAAATGATTACACCAAAATAGTGAACAACAATCGAGTTATAGAGAAACTCAAAAAGGATAAAGGAACTCCCAATTCTCCAAACAGAAGCAAACAACACTTCCAACAAATAACAATAACAATACTAAGGCCAACCAAATTCTTAGAATGCTGTTACAAACTTGAAACAACCACAAAACAGCATAAATGACAAAACAGAATAAAAAACATCAAAATCTAAACTACAACCAACAGAGGGAGATAAAAGAGAAGGATATGTAACGCACTTCCATATGTCTCTTAAACGAAGGATGAGAAATTAAGTAACCCTCACAAAGCAATTTGGCTTTGATACTATGTAAAGTAATAATAAAGAAGGAATAAATAATTTGAATTCCTTATCAAGTAATATCAGAATGCTGTTACAAACTTGAAACAACCACAAAACAGCATAAATGACAAAACAGAATAAAAAACATCAAAATCTAAACTACAACCAACAGAGGGAGATAAAAGAGAAGGATATGTAACGCACTCCCACATGTCTCTTAAACGAAGGATGAGAAATTAAGTAACCCTCACAAAGCAATTTGGCTTTGATACTATGTAAAGTAATAATAAAGAAGGAATAAATAATTTGAATTCCTTATCAAGTAATATCAGAAAAGGAGGAAATAATTTTAATTCCTTAAATAGATAAGTACACAAAGAGGGTTTATATATAGAGAGTGAGAAGCCTACACATTTATGACTACTTAATATTATTAATTGACTAATATATTATTGATTGTCTAATCTTAACCAATCCCTGATTGATTCCATAATCCCTGATTTGTTTTCTAATTACGTACAAAATTCCTAATCATATGATTCTAAAGATTTATATACACGCAGGCATGACTCACTGCAATGAACATTCATGTAATTAAATTAATCTTATCAACTAAAATATATATATATATATAGTCGCATTCCTGATTGATGAGCTCAAAGTTTAAACATGGTAACTTGGCAGCTTTTGAGTATATAAACCTCCAAGCACACACAGAACTTGCAAAATCTACTCATCATCTAGTTCCATCTTTTTTTCTCTGTTCAAATTTCGCCATGGCTAGTCAAACCTTTTTCTCTAGGGTTTTCCTCCTCATCTTTCTTTCTGTCCAATTCCAAACCTTGATGGTTTGGCCTCAAAGCTTGAAACAACAGAAAGATCAAATCAAGCTTCATGCTTTCGGTAAAAGCTACCTCAAGGCATATGGGGTATCTCAGAGACAATCAATATGATAATGACGACGTAGAATCAGGAATAAGGAAGTTTCAGGAATTCTATCACCTTAACGTTTCTGGAAAACTTGATCCTGAAACAAGCACGGCAATGGAAAGGCCCAGATGTGGCGTGCCTGATAACACGTCTAGTAGGAGCCTTTTTAACAATTCAAAGTATGCTTTTTTCTCAGGAAAGCCTACATGGCCTCCTTCTAAGAGAAGCCTCACTTACAGCTTCGATCCTTCCGGCATTAATGGCGACGTGTCACTATCTGAATTGAGACAAGCTTTTCTTCTAGCTTTCGAACAATGGACACATTCAATGAGGTTGTTACCGGAAAAACCGACATTGTGATCGGGTTATACAGACGTGATCATAGAGATGGCAAACCGTTCGACGGCCAGGGAGGTATTTGGGCACATGCTTTTGCTCCGACGAATGGAAGACTTCACTTCGATGCGGAGGAGAACTGGAGCGACGCGCAACCGACGCCGGCGGACGGAACCGATTTGGTTTCAGTGGGTTTGCATGAAGCAGGACACATTTTGGGACTTCAACATAGTCAAGACACAAATGCAGTGATGTATGCATTTTTAGGCACCGGAGAAAGTAAGAGGATTTTGAAATCTGATTATACTGCAGGCATACGTGCCCTATACCCTAATTAAGGAAGCTTTTTTGAATATTTGCAAAATATATGATTGTAATAAAGGAATAAAAATTATGATGAAATATATGTAGTTCGTAAATATATATATATATATATATATAATTAAGCAACTCAATCTGGCTGCTATGGGTGTAGGATGGTCATATGTTGTAAAGACAAATACTATCATGCATGTAATTGCAGTTATAATAACGAAATGTTTGTTTTAGCTTCCATTAAAATAGCATGTTTATTTTAATTAATGATTTATTCATCTCTAGTTTCAAAAGGCAAGGAATATACCGTGGGGTAATTCAGTTAAGATCTGGTGATACAAAATGCATGATACAGAATATGTTGACGGTTGAATATAACAAATATATTGCGAGTAATGTTTGACAAAAAAAAAAAAAAGGTGAATTGAAATATTTACTCCTATGTTTATATTATTTGCACAGATTAAAAAGCGTTAAACCAATCAAATTTAAAACTAGTGGTTTCAATTTATCAATTTTCATTTTGTTTAAAACATTGATTTCTATAATTTTATAAGAATATAGATCATTTTGTCTCTTAAAGAGTTTAAACCTACTAGTTTTAGATATGAGGGATCAAAGATCTATGTGTAAACCCAATTAAAAAATAGCTATGAGGGATTATGAGTGTTTGGGAGTCCCAAAAATCATTTAAAAAAGTACTTTTATGTAACTTGAAATAAAACTACTCTCATATATTTACTTGAAACTCTATAAAATTGTTCAAAATAAGCTAATCCAAATACTGACAGACTAATAGTGTTTATATTAAAAGACTGAAAATATATTTTATAAACTTAAGAATTAAATTAAATTTTAATATAAATTTATAGGATCAAACACATATCTTAGTATTTTAAAAATTACGATTATTAACCACTTTTGACCATCTTTACTCAATTCTTGTAATTCAACTAATTAAAAGTGTCTTGTATAAATATTTGCCTTTGATATATATTAATATATAGTATATAAGCAGGAATGATTCATAAAATTTAGTCAGTCTTGTCACTGTATAGCCAGGTATTGTGTATAGCACTGGATCGATGAACAATACCAAACCATCTCCTTTTATATGTAAGAAGATTTTAAACACCTTTCTTATTTCGTATGATTAGGTTAAATGTATAAATATTTTATAAAAGTATTTACTCCGAATAAATTGTATATAGATCGGCATGAGTGCATGACTCATTGCAATGAACATTCATATAATTAAACCAATCTTATCAACTAAAAATGTATAGTTTTGATTATTAATTGATGAACTCAAAGTTCACACATGCCGTAAGTTGGTAAATTTTGTACACATAAACCACTTAACACACAGAACAAAATTGCATAATCTACTCAGCTAATTCCTTACTATTTTTCATTCAAATTTTTTTATGGTTTTAATCCATCGCATTATGAGGGAGTCCCTTCCGTTCTATCCAATCCGGTTTGTCACATCTTCTTTATGCCTCTTTCTCTATAGTAATTTCTTTTTCTTCTGCTTTTTCGCTCAGGCCCATTGAGGTATATAGTCTGCTCATTAACCTCTTTGTCATGGTCCAAGTTTTTAATAATACTTAGCCCATTTGTACCAATAACAAAATTACTAAGCCCATTCATTACATCCTACCAAGCACCAAGTTTTAATTTTATTATTATTGGTATAGGATAAAGAAGAAAAAGTTTGACAAAATTATTAGCATATCGACGACCAACTTGAGTAAGTCAACGTCAACTCATAAAAACGAATGAAGTTAGAAGGGAGGAAAAAAAATACTCAAATAGCCTTTTTGAGCTGAACAACTACTTTGCTGGAACACGTTGCTGCCTTGGCATCATCATTCGCCAAGGAAATCCAAATCTTCAAGGTGTGTTGTTGCTTCTGCTAAATATGCCTTCCATTATTTTTTTGCTTCGATCAATGCTATTGACTCAACTTCTTGAGAATTAAGAACCAATCAACGTTGGAATCTCGTTTAGATTTTATAGAGAAGTAATTTATTATATCATACCCACAAGTCTGAGCTGATATAGTCTTGATGTAGAGTATCCACAGTGAACTCGTTTTCTCTTGCTATTCTTGATACGGTAATATATGGGTTAGTTCGTACAAGTGAGAACTCAGATTTGATGGGTCTCCTCTGTCTCTCCTGTGAGTTTTACTCGGAACAGAGATTCTTGGACGATAATCTTCAGTATGTAAGTCAATACCATTTCAGTATACAGTGCTCCTGGTAAATCCTAGAGTTGAGGGATTTATTTCGGGAATGAAATATTATATGGGCATTGTCATCATATAAGGAGTCTCAATTTTCTATTCGTCTCCGTAACTGTAATGTTTTCGTATCTGTTATATAGGTGCATGAAGTTAGATCCTTGTGTTTAAGATTCCAAATTCCCAAATTCAGTCTCCTCTTTAATTGAATTATAGCCTGCTTCGAAAGATGTGAAGAAAATAGAAATCCTTTTTATCACAAAAAAAAAGGAAAATAGAAATCCTTTTTTGATTGCCAAAATTGGCGCGTTATAGTTGAAGCAATCTTATTTGTAATTTCTTGAGGCAAGTCTTTTGTGTTGCAGTTTGCTAAGGATTTCAATATTTTTGTTCATGAATCTAGTTAAGGTTACAATGCTGCTATTTTTACAATGAATTCAGAAGCTGTCCTGATATGCATGACTCCTACCTGTCAAAGTGAAATCTTTGTTGTTTAGATTTTGTTGATCATCACCATCATGAAGATTCCTGCACAAGAAGAGCATCATTATGCGATACAGAGATTACAGAACAAGTATCCTACCACCATTTTGTTAGCTAAAAACTGATGAAGTTGGAGGATTAAATTAAAACCAATGTGAATCATGTATTGTATAAATTCGTATAACAAGTAGGATTAATGAAATTAGATATAATATTTTGCTGACATGAGGTTTTCTGCAGGTTTGCACTTGTTCTTGATTCCAGAAGGGAAACATAAGAATCAGAAATGGTTGACTCAGTTGTGTCCTTTGCAGTAGAGAGACTTGGTGATCTTCTGATTGGAGAGGCCAAGTTGTTACAAGGGGTGGGCAAGAATGTCAAAAAGATGCAAGTGGAACTGAGGCGGATGCAGTGTTTCCTCAAAGATGCTGAGAAAAGGCAACATGAAGATGAGAGTATACGGAATTGGGTATTGGAAATAAAAAATATAGCCTACAAAGCTGAGGACGTTGTCGAAAATTATGTCCTCTATAAGCCTCTGGACAGCATAAAACATCTTCGCCATGTTGGTCGCCATGTTGGTTCTGAGATTGAAGCCATCAGATCTCAGATATCTGATCTCACAAGGAGCTTGCAAACTTATGGTTTGAATGCAACAAGAGAGAGAGGATCAGATTTTACTACTGAGACGCAAAGGCACCTGAGATGGTCATATTCTCATATTGTCGAAGAGTACATCGTTGGATTAGATGAGGACATAAACAAAGTAGTGGGATGGTTAGTGAGTCATGATAGGCATCATCAAGTCTTGTATATATGTGGGATGGGCAGTCTTGGTAAAACAACCCTTGCAAAGAAAGTTTACCATCATGATGCTATTAGGCACCACTTTGAGTGTTTTGCTTGGTCCTACATATCTCAACAATGTAAGCAGAGAGATGTTTGGGAGGGAATTCTAGTTAAATTGACTTCCCCATCAAAAGAGGAGAAGGATGAGATATTGTACATGAAAGATGAAGAGTTAGCAAAAAAGTTGTATAAAGTTCAGCAGGAGAAGCAATGTTTGATAATCTTGTATGGTATTTGGAGAAACGAGACATGGGACCTTCTACGTGCTGCCTTCCCATCAGAAAATAGCCGCAGCAAGATTGTATTCACATCTCGCAGAGAAGACATAGCATCATATGTGGATGATTGTGGCATGCTTCATGAACTAGGGTGTTTAAATGAAGAAGAAAGCTGGGAGTTGTTTAAGAGAAAAGCTTTTCCAAGAAGAGATAATACAGGTAGTTGAAATCATGCTCGTTTTTCCTTCCTGTACTATAGTCCAATTTATAGAAATCATGCTCGTTTCGCCTTCCTGTACTATAGTCCAATTTATTCTATGTATTTCATCATTTACACCCATAACATGTTGCAGTTAATTGAACGTAGGTTGTTAAATTTTATTGAAATTCCATTCTAATTAGTCGCATTAACACTGCTTAAGTGCATTAAGAAAATAAAATTATATAATTCCATGTTAAGCTGACCATTTTTTGTGTTTAAATAATGATAAAGCCCACTGGAAAATGATTCCATTGAAAGATTGTCCCTGTAACATCGAAGCAACTTCCAACCTTCATAACACTAAATTCTTACTTG
The DNA here is from genome assembly GCA_006871305.1 of Vachellia collinsii. NCBI lineage: Eukaryota > Viridiplantae > Streptophyta > Magnoliopsida > Fabales > Fabaceae > Vachellia > Vachellia collinsii. The sequence goes on along the minus strand of QFDD01002048.1, from coordinate 2,973 downwards.
TAACATTAACTTACTTTTAGGTGAAACTGTCGAAAATTTTCAACTGGTTATGCGTCAATATATTGATTGAGTTAAAACACCTGTGAAGCAAAGTGAACCTACTCATTTGTCATCAGCACACAACCTTCACATGTACATAATATTCTGTCAGGTCTTTTCTGTATATTGCTTGATCCATTGGAAGCTAAGTGGCCAATGGAACACAGAACAAGATTGTGGTTTGTGGAAATATTGTCATGTTTTAATGGTTACGCCTTATGACCATCTTCTACTAACTTATAATTGAGATAATGATTCTTGAAAGAACTTGATCACTTTATACTCCTGAGCAATGAATAATTGAAGTTTATGAATTATGCTGAGTTAACCATTTTGTCTTCATATAGTAGCAAGACCCACTGAAATTGATTCCTTTGAAAGATTATCCTCTGTAAAATATTTGTTAACTATGAACATTGATAGCACTAAATTTCTACTTCTAACACCTCTGTTATCGTTCTAAGTTTTAATTGACCATCAATGTTGATAACACTAAATTTCTTCTTTTGACGTGAACATAAATCATTTATGAAATACTGTTTTCTCAAATAGTGATAGCTCCAAGATTCAAAGATCCATAATATCCAAATCGTTGCTTTTTTCTTTGTTTGGTTCACTGGAGGCTATCTGGCTTAAGGGATCCAGAACAAGACCACAAAAAAGTTGTCTGCACCTGAAATTACATTTGTCATATTTTTAATGATTGACTTGTGGATCTACTGAAGTATATTTGAATAATGAATTTTTTTTTTTTTGGCCCGATATTTGAATAATGAATTACCGGTGGTTATATGATCATTTAATCTCATATGTATCAGTTTAACACAAGACTCTATGGAAAGAATGATGAAATAATGTAAAAGCTCATTTTTCTGTAATATTTATTATATGTATTATGCAGCTAGGAGAATTTCTTTATGTCCTAAAGTGCTGCTGGCAATTTGCTATTGAGTACCTTTGTATGATATTTGCAGGGTTCAGAGTAGATGACAACTTTGAAAAATTAGGCAGAGAAATGGCTGGAAAATGTGCTGGTTTGCCTCTGGCCATCATTGTTCTTGGAGGTCTCGTGGCCTCAAGAGAAACGTTGGTGGAGTGGGAAATGGTACATAAATATATAATTTCGTACGTCATAAAAGGAAAGGTACTTGAAAGACAGTCAAGGCTAACTGAGGTGTTAGCTCTAAGTTATGATGACTTGCCTTATCATTTAAAACCTTGTTTCCTCTATTTGAGCCAGTTTCCTGAAGACTACGAAGTACCAACGAAGAAGTTAATTCAGTTGTTGGTAGCAGAAGGTATGGTTTCATCTGATTATGAGATTGAAAGAAAGGAAACAATGGAATATGTTTCAGAACTCTATCTAAATAACTTGATAAGCAGGTGCATGGTTGAAGTTGGTCACATGGGATCGAGTGGAAGGATTAGAACTTGCCGACTCCATGACTTAATGCGTGAGCTATGTTTGCAAAAATCAAAACAAGAAGGTTTTCTCAATATTATTGGTGGGCTACAAAATGGGACCAACGGTGCTGCTTCAACTAATATGTTGGATGCAAAACCATCAGGTGTTGTTCGCCGACTCGCTGTCCCCTTGGATCAGCATGTCAATCATTTGATTCTGATTGATCAGAGAGAAAATAAAGGCCTTCGATCTCTGTTGTATTTTCATGGAAAGAAATGTAGATTGGGGGACTTGAAGTTACTCAGAAATGTTTTTGAGAATTACAAGTTGCTAAGAGTTTTAGATCTTGAAGGAATCAAGGGAAAAGAGGGAGATCGCTTGCCAAAAGAAGTGGGGAATCTGTTGTTTTTGAGGTTTTTGAGTCTAAGGGGAACTTATCTACAAATACTGCCTTCTTCCCTGGCAATTTGAAGAATCTGCAGACTCTAAATTTGCAGACTATAACTACGGTAACATGGGATTCAACTGTACAAATTCCTAATGTCATATGGAAGTTGAAACGGTTGAGACATCTATGTCTTCCCAATTGGTGTGGGAATGTAACTGACATCCTTCAATTAGAAGATCTGGTCAACTTGCAGACACTAGTAAATTTCCCAGCCAACAAATGTGACGTAAAGGATTTACTGAAATTGAGCAAGCCGAGAAAGTTGGTGTTAAATGATCTGAGGCATTTCGAAGATTTTAGTGGAATTTTCAGCCCTCCAAGCAGGAAGTTGAACTACCTTCAATCTCTGTCCTTGAGGACAGATAAGTTTTCTTTTCCGGATGAGGTAGTAGATCTTGAAAAATTGGTGCTAGGCTGTCCTTCTCTCCAGAAACTGCAAATCGAAGGGCGGATCGAAAGGCTTCCAGAAATCGGTTTGTTCCCCTCGACAAATTTCCGAGTTAACGTTGTGGGGATCTAGATTAGTGGATGATCCAATGGTGACATTGGACAAACTGCCCAACTATAAATTAGGAATGTTGAACTGTAATTTATGGAAGAATAAATGATAGCTTCGAAATTCTTTAGTCTTTGTAAGGTTCAAAAAATCTAACATGCCTTGATCCTGCAGATTCATTTTCCCTTTAAATAAAAAGGGAATTACTATGAAGTTCTAAATAAGAGATTTAGTTACCAAGAAATCCCTCAGATTCTTGTTCTAAAACTTATCATCACATGTTCCTCAATTGTTATTAGACTTGTAGATAGTTAAGTCCCTTTTTAAGGACCTCATTGTAATTCCACTTTAAATTAAATGGATGTCACTTATCTCCTACAACTTTTGTGATTTCACAAATGCAGAGAGTAATACATTATAAAGATTATTTATACTCCTTTTGCTGTCAAATCATAGAAACAAATTTTGTGCTTGGGAAGCTTGAGTTGTGGAAAAGAATTGAGCAGTACACCATATTTGCTCATTTTCAACTTTCAAGTTCATGTAATTCTGTATTTGAGTGTATAGTTGCAAAAAAAAAAAAAA